>CAKOAT010995153.1:0-134978 GCA_932364175.1 Eruca vesicaria subsp. sativa
CGAAAATAACATAATCAAAATGAAAGCTAGAGGTCTCTCTAAGAACCGGAAACTCCACAACAATCCAAGGGATAAACAAGAAAGCTAAGCAGCATGGTGCAACGTAGTAAAGAGAAGTGATGGGATTCAACGTGATCCCTTTAGAAGTAAGCAAGATCTGAATCATTACCAATCTTGTCGCCTCGAACGCAACCGCACCTAGCTGAAGAACCACACCCCACACATCGAACCTAGCTTCTCCATAAGCAGCGATAGCTACACCAAATGAGATAGATAACATGTTCATCATAGTCTCCGACTTAAAACCTTCCTTCTTGAACAAGACACCGATGGAGTAGACCGCGACGGGCATGAGGGCTTTGAGCATTTGTATGAAGGAGACGGAGAGGTAAATGTATGCGGAGTTAGAGAGCCATAAGGAGAGTGAGTACAACGCGCCGATGGGAACCACGGATCTGAGGTAAGTGTCACGTGACATGGAGACAGGCTCGACGAAGTTGAAGACCTTGATGAGGAGGAACGCTAGGGTTGAGCAGAAGGACATGTGGATCATGGTGAGAGAGATAGGGAAAGGCCAGTCGTACATCTTCTTGTCGAGGATGTATTTGTTGTAGACGATGACGGTGAAGCTGAGGAAGATCCATATCGCTACGTAGGTGTAGGAGAGGACGATGTTCTTGATCACGCCTTCGCTTAGTGATCCGCCTTTACCCATTTCTTTTTTTCTTGAATATGATTTGTTTTTGTCCGGACAGTGGTTATTGCGACTGAGACAGCGGTTGTGGTGGAACAGCGAGTTTGTTTTGTGAGATCCTGAAATAACGTTTCCACTACGTAACGGAAGTGCTTCGCTAATTTGTTTTTTTTTTTCTTTAATGACGGATCAACAATATTCATATTCTCACTCATGTGATGTGATGTCACACTGAGATTCATTTTATAAAAATAAATATACTATATTTATAATTTATACTTTTAATAAAATATTATTTTTTAACAAAGTCTTTATAACATTTGTACAATATAGATTATATCTGTTTATATTCATTTATATATGCTACTAAAATTTTATATTGATTTTACAATTTTAGATTATAATTCAATTTAATAAGTCAATACTAATATATATATATATATATATATATATATATATATATATATATCTTATTATTATTTTATAAGTTATTTGAAATTATAAATACAATTTAATATATTTGAAACTAATTAGATGAAACAAACACATTTAAACCTAATCATTTACTAAACCTAGAGAAATGAGAACATCTAAGATCTCAAACATATTTTAATCTTCATAATATACCAGTGCATGATGCATCATGCATTAAAGTAAAAATTCTATTAATTTATCTTGAAATATCTGGATTAATCCATACGAAAAAATGAATTTTTTGATAAATACTATCTATACTGTTTAGCCTATTTAGTATTGTTTAAAAATACCTACACACACTCCAAATTTATAAATATGTATGCTAAACTTATTTTAATGGTTTATGAGCATCATTTCTAATTTTCTAATGAGTAATTTATTTAAACTTCATATACAAACTAATGAAAGAACTAATCCCTACAACAACTCTATTTTATGGAGAAACAAGAATACCTAAGGTTTCAACTATCTTTATTCTTCATACTATGTCAGTGCATTATACATCATTTCATTAAAACAAAATACAATATTTTTTTAATTTATCTTGAAATATGTGTGTTAACCTCTGTAAAAAGATCGAAGTTTCCGATAAATGTTATATATATGCCTCTTTAGATTTGTTTAAAAATACCTAACCACATTCAAAATTTATATTAATGTATTAAAATTATTTTCATGGTACATGGGAATCAGTCTTAATTTCAACCAATTAAATTTAAAAAACTCTATATACCACCAAATCAATGAACAAAACGCTAAGATCTATATTTTCTAGAGAAATATAGACAACTAAGGTATCAAAACTCTTTAATATTCATCCTATATCAGTGTTGGATGCATCTATGCATAATAAAAAATGATATATTTTCTAATTTATTTTGAGATTTATGGGTTAACTCCTACGAAAAAATCAAATTTTCTGATTTGAGTTAACCCCTACAGAAAGATCAAGTTTTTCGATAAATGTTATATGTAGGCCTCTTTAGATTTGTTTAAAAATACCTGACCGCATTCAAGATTTATATTGATGTATTAAACTTATGTTCATGGTATATGGGCATCAATCTTAATTTTCAACATGAATTTAAAAAAAAAATCATTATACCCCCAAAATCAATGAACTAAACCCTATAAAATCAATATCTTTTGAGAAATTTGGACAACTAAAGTATCAAAAATCTTTAATATTCATCTTATATCAGTTTTGGATGAATTTATGCATAAATATAAAATTCCATATTTTCTATTTTATTTTGAAATATATGGGTTAACCCCGTATGAAAAAATTGTTTTTTTGATAAATGCGATTTGTACTTAAGTTAAACCTCTTTAATGTTTAAAATATCGAACCACACTAAAAATGTATACTATTGTATTCTAAATTTATTTTCATGGTTCATGAGCATCAGTTAAGATTTTTCAATGAGTAATTTAGTAAACTTTCATATACCAAGTAAATCAAAGAACTAAACCCTATGAAATCTCTATATTTTAGAGAAATTGAGACAAAAAAATGTCAGAAATCCTTGACCTTCATCTTATATGTGTTGAATACATCTATGCATTAAAAGAAAAGTAGTGTATTTTATAATTTGTCTCGAAATCTATGAGTTAACCCCTACAAAAAGATCAAGTTTTCTGATAAATGCTATATACTGAATTTTAAGCTATTTCATGTTGATTAAAAATACCTAATCAAATTACAAATTTTTATTAATGTTCTAAACTTATTTTCATAATACATGGGCATCGTTTCTAATATTTTAATGAGTAATTTAATAAAACTTCATATTCCACCTAATTATGTGGAATAACCCCTATAAAATATGTAATTTTTATAGTAACATGAACAAATAAGGTCACAAATAAGGTCCAAGACCTCTTTAATTTTCATCACATGTCACTACATGATGAAATTTTTCATTAAAACAAACCACACTCTAAATATATATATTCATGTATGATAAACATATTTACATAGTACATGGGCATCATCTTTAATTTTACAACGAGTACTTTTAAAGAAATTTAAATATGTCCTAATTAGCTGACTAACATCTATAAAATCTTTATTTTCTAGAGAAACATGTACATCTAAGGTCTTAAGCCTCTTTAATCTTTATAATAAGTCATTGCATGATACAACTATGAATTAAAAAAATAACATATTTTTTCTATTTATCGTGAAATATGTGGGTTAACCCCTACAATTTTTTTAATATAAATTCTATTAATGATATTTAGCCTCTTCAGTGTGATTTAAAAATACCTAACAACACTCTAAATATATATATGCTAAACTTATTTTTATGGCACATGGGTATCATTTCTAATTTTTCAGTGAGTAATTTATTTAAACTTCATATAGCACCTAATAAATAGACTAACCCCTATAAAAACTCTTCTTTTTAGGAGAAACGGGAACACCTAACGTATCAAACCTCTTTAATCTCCATACTATGTTACTTCATGATGGAGATATGCATTAAAAATATCATACTTTCTAATTTATCTAGAAATATGTGGGTTAATCCCTAAAAAAAAAGATCGAGTTTTCCGATAAATGTTATATATACTAAAGTTTAACCTCTTTAGTTTTGTTTAAAAAATAACTAACCACATTCAAAATTGATATTAATGTACTAAACTTATGTTAATGGACATGAGCATTAATTCTAGGAGTTTAATAAAACATCATATACCACCAAATTCAGTGGACTAAACCCTACGAAATCTCTATTTTCTAGAGAAATTTGGACAACTAAGGTGTCACAACTTTTTATATTCATCATATATCAGTGTTGGATGCAACTATGCATAAATACAAAAATTTCATATTTTTTAATTTTTTTGAAATATGTGTATTAACCCGTATGAAAAGATCAAGGTTTTTCCAATAAACAATATTGTACTTAAGTTCAATCTCTTTAGTGTTGTTTAAAATATTTAAGCACATTAAAAATTTATAATAATTTATCTTAAGTTTATTTTAAAGTTACATGGGCATCAGTTATAATTTTCCAATGAGTAATTTAATAAAACTTCATATACCACGTAAATCAAAGAACTAAACTCTATGAAATTTCTATATTCTAGAGAAATTGGGACAACAAAGGTATTAGACATCCTTGATCGTCATCCTATATATTGTTTGGATGCATCTATGCATTAAAAGAAAAGTACTGTATTTTATAATTTATTTTGAAATATGTGGGTTAACCCCTATAAAAAGATCGAGTTTTCTGATAAATGATATTTATTGAATTTTAAACTCTTTCATGTTAATTATAAGTACCTAATCACATTATACATTTTTATTAATGTATGTTAAACTTATTTTCATGGTACATAGGTATCGTTTCTAATATTCTAATGAGTAATTTAATAAAACTTCATATTCTACCTAATTATGTGGCCTAACTCCTATCAAATCTGTAATTTCTATAGAAACGAGGATAAATAAGGTCCCAGACCTCTTTAGTTTTCATACATGTCAGTGCATCATAAAATTAAGCATTAAGACAAAATAACTTATTTTCTAATTTATCTTACAAAAAGATCAAGTTTTTTCCAATAAATGCTATATATACTAAAATTTAGCCTCGTTAATATTTTTTTTAATACCTAAGAATTAACAGGGTTTTCCAATAAATGCTATATATATACTTAAGTCTAGCCACTTTGGTGTTGTTTAAAAATACACAAATTATACTAAGAATTAACAGCTTCTGAAGAAGTATGTTTTGGTATAGCGTTCCATAAAAATTATAATGATTCATCATCAAATGCTACAATTACCAAAAAATACTATAGTTCATCCTTAATGGTTCATCATCAATATTTTAAATGGTTGAGAACCAAAAATTTCAAGGTTTCATTTTAATCAGTTACAACTATTCATCCAGAAAATTACAGTAGTTCATTTAAATAGTTACAAAAATTTACTCAAAATTCCAACAATCATTCTCTATTTAAGTGTAATTAGATATTTACTAAATAAATAATACTTATATCAAAATCATGCATAAATTTAAAAGTGCACATATATAAAAAAAAGTTCATGGCTTACATTTTGTTGGTGCTTATCTACTAATAAATAATATTGTCAAAATAGTTCAAATATTTGATTTGAAATGGTATAAAAACAAAACCGAATCAGAATTAAAAATATATCAAGTTTTTAAAATAATATTAAAACCATAAATTTAATATAATATTATAAATAATTAAACTACTCAACATACCAAATTACCTAAATATTTTAAGATAATTTTTAAGATTTTTCAAAATGCATACAAATTAGTTATGCAAAATAACTAAAAGACAATTCATTAAAAATATTCACAAGTTTTAGAATGAAATGATACACCTTAGACACTTTCACAACCTCTTCAAAATTTATGTAATTTTTATAATGAAAAAAACACCCTTTACATATTTTTACAATATCTTATAAACCAAAGCACTTCTAGGATGAAAAGACATATCATTAGTAAAATTCATCTTTAAATATTTTGATAATTTTTATTAAACTAATTCAATTCTTAGGGATACAAAGACACATATTTAGACATGTTTTGGATTCCCCCATGAATTATGAATTTTCTCCGTATTAATATTGATATTTTTATATTATTTAACCACATGGATTCTTAAAAATATATGGAACACTTTACCATTAATTAGTTATTAATTAATCATTTTAATTATTTCATAAACCATATTTTTTATAAAATAATTAAGAAATTAATGACATTCTTTTATTTGTCACCTATGAACAATTTAAATGGTATCTTTTCATAAAGAAAATATATCTAGTAACTTTTCACAAAATTAACTATTAATTTTCACCAACAAAGTTATAACTGTCAAAAAATTATTTTTTGAGTAATTAAACCGCATGCATGCAAAACATTTTTCATTCCTAAGAATGTTAAAATGCATGCACATGTGAAAAAAACAAGTTCCATAAAGTGCATTCATGTATTTTTTTTGTAAAACACTTTTTATGAACTTTATTTGTAAGACAAAACAATCGTTCATGCATTACTATCAACAAAATTCGAGAACAAAAGAAAAACAAATTCAAGCACTTATACAACCATTGCACTTGTTTGTTTATGTATGAAAGTTTACAGAACCTTAAACTAACAATAAACTATATTTTCAGATTTACAAAAAAAAAAAAGAATTCCAGAAACTTAAATGCCAGGATGCAAAATTTCCAGATGTCGTGGTTATATACATAGTTATGAATATACACTTAAACAAATGTATTATGTTTAAGAAACATGATTCTTTACTCTGTAATCCAAGATCAGAATTCCTAAATACATGCAAATCATCAATTCATGCATATAACGTTAATTATGGTGACCGTAAATTTGTATCATGAACATTCATTATAATGGATGTAAACTAAGTGTCATTGTCAAATTTTTGGATATGAATTATGCCATAGAATAAAGATCATCAATAATATAGTTTTGTTAAAAATAATTTTTATTCTTCACTATTTTTTTAGTTTATTAAAATTTTTACTTGGAAAAACTCATGGACATATACTATTTATAGATTTTCAAAGTTCTATATGAATAATTACAACTTTTCAAGTTAAATTTAGTTATTTTAATGAATAGTCATAATTTTTAAATTATTTACAGTGAATAGTCACAATCTTGCAAGTTAAAGTTAGTTATTTTTATGAATAGTCACAATTTTTCAAATTAAAATTAGTTATTTTTATGAATAGTCACAACTATCTAGTTATATGTAGTTATTTTAAATGATACATTTACATTATATATTTGAATAGACGCATTTCCAAAAATATAAGTATTATATAGAGATCAACTATTTTAAAAAGTAACTAAAATTTAAATAAATACATTATTTCAAATAACAGTTTCATTATAGAAAGACATCTCAGGTATTTTTAAAATCTATTTTTTCTTTGCAATAGAAATACGTAACTTTTCACTTAAATGGAATTCACAATCTTTGACATTAACTGAGATTATTATTTATAATAGATATAACTATAGGATATTGCATAATTTAACACTTTTAAAGTTTAAGTAGTTACGTAATAGACAATTTATGGGACGGGTTAAGATTTAGACACTTGTTTTTTTTGTAATTACAGTTTCCTAAACTTCACTAATCTGTCTACATCTCTTGCTTGTTTACCACATAGTAACCGTGCATGCAAAGACTAAACGTTCAAATCACAAGAATCTTATATATATATTCGAAAAGGGGTTTGAAAAAAGAAACTAATCTTTTTGAGAAACTAGTCTTTTTGAGAATGATATATATATATATATATTATAAAATTAATGGATATGAATGGAACAAATTGTATACGTCAGAAGTCAGATAAATGTCCAAATGAAGAATATTATATTTTGGACTTCCCTTGTCTTAGGTTTGGCCTACAAGAAAAGGATTACTTAAGAAAGACTTCACCCCTTTCTTCTAGTAATCAAACCCATGCAGTTTTCTCAAGTAATCCACAATCCTGATCCAAACGTTTCATTTTATAAAATTCGATTTTCGCATTATACTCTGCCTTTATGTTTACATACTTTATATTGCCCAAGCGGTTAGGAGCCTTTAGCAAAAAAATATCCTCAAAAGGGAGATTATCTTTACACCTTGTGGTTTGTTAATATTATTATTTGTAGTATATGTACTCATCCAAATAAATTTCATTCACTTTCCACGACAACAATTCTAACCTATATTTTCAATTAAAATAGTTGTAGGTGAAAAAGAATATGGCCGAGCAGTTGCTGCTGCATGGAACTCTTGACGTGAAGATATATAGGATCGACAGGTTGCATCAACGCGGAAGATTCAGTTTATGTTGCACTGGCACGGTATGTATATGATATAATCAAATATATTCCAGATTTATTATTATACTTTTTATTTTTAATTTAGTAAGATTATAAACTATGAATCACACAATATTTATAACATGTTAACTAAATCTTTATCATACACGTTAAAAAAATTATGAATCAAAAACACTTTATTTGTGTATTTTTAATTTAATAGTTTGGTATTAGTTTTGATTTATGAAAGTTAATAGTAACTAAAATAACTTATATACTAAAATATAGTATATTACAAATTCAACATTCTCTATAAAACTCAAAAATGATTAATAGGGGAACAAGGAGCCATCGGGAAAAAAGATCCAATCCCCAATGAAGAGTCTAACGACCTCATGCACAGATTTACTAGGAGGACATCTCTACGCAACCGTTGACCTAGACAGAGCAAGGGTGGCTCGAACCATGATGAGACGTCATCCCAAATGGTTCCAATCTTTCCATGTCTACGCCGCACATTCAATCTCCAAAATCGTATTCACAGTCAAAGAAGATGAACCGGTCAGTGCAAGCTTAATCGGTCGAGCTTATTTACCTGTCACCGAAGTCATCACAGGACAACCTGTAGACCGATGGCTCGACCTTTTAGACGAGCACAAGAGTCCTATCCAAGGAGGTTCAAAAATCCATGTACGTGTGACATTCACTAGCGTAACAAATGACGTGAACTGGAACAATGGTATCATTATACCTTCTTTCAAAGGTGTCCCTAACGCATTTTTCAACCAACGAGAAGGTTGCAAAGTTACGCTTTACCAAGACGCTCATGTTCTCGATGATTACCAGGATATTACCCTCTCGGGAGGACAAGTGATATATAGTCATCATCGGTGTTGGGAAGATATTTTCGATGCAATATGGGACGCAAAACATTTAATATACATCACTGGTTGGTCGGTCTACACGAACATAACATTGATTAGAGATCCTAAACGGCCGAGACAAGGAGGTAACCTAAAGTTAGGAGAATTACTCAAGAAGAAAGCTGAAGAAAACGTGACCGTTCTAATGCTTGTGTGGGACGATAGAACTTCTAACGAGGCATTCCAAAGAGACGGTTTGATGATGACACATGATCAAGAAACTTACAATTACTTTAGGAACACGAAAGTGCGTTGCGTTTTGTGTCCTCGGAATCCGGATAATGGTAGGAGTATTGTTCAAGGGTTTGAGGTGGCTACAATGTTCACTCACCATCAGAAAACTGTTGTGGTGGACGCTGAGGTGGAGGGGACGAAAACTAAGAGAAGGATAGTAAGTTTTCTTGGAGGGATTGATCTTTGTGATGGGAGGTATGATACTCAGGAGCATCCTTTGTTCGGTACTTTGAATAATTTGCATTCTAGTGACTTTCACCAGCCGAACTTTGATGGTGCATCGATTAAAAAAGGTGGTCCACGTGAGCCTTGGCATGATATTCACTGCAAGCTGGATGGTCCTGCGGCGTGGGATGTTTTGTATAATTTTGAACAGAGATGGATGAAACAAGGTATTGAAACAAATAACACTGGGCTTCAACAGTTTGTTTTTCCAGTTACATCTTTTAACGACTTTACCACGTGAAAAGAACATAATGAAACAAGTTATAAAGTTAACATGACTTTCTCCAAATAAATCTACACCAATAAAAACTTTAAATAGTTTTTATTTAAATTATTTACCTAAAAAACTTTGTTTGAAAATATATTTTAAGAAAACATTCTCTTCGTTTTACAAAGAAACTAGGTGTTTTGCCCGCATTTACGGACCTAAACATTTTAAAATTATTTTATTAATAATTTTTTTACTAATTGAAAGATAATAATGATAAAGTATTAATTTTGTTTTATTTTGTGAAACCAATAATATTTATACTTTCATTTAACAATTCTTACATATATTTCTTTGAAATTTATGTTCACTATTAAAAATAATTTTAAATCAAATAATTTTTTTTTCAATTATATAAAATTAAGAATTTTACTCGATTAATATTTACTTATGTATTTTATATTGTTTTGATTGTTAACTTTTTTATCAAAATATTTTTTTCAAATAACATCACAATATATATCGGAATTATCCTATTTAAAAATATATTATGTAGATTTTGGATAATTCTTATGATTATTATTAATTTTAGTTACTTATCTAATCAAAATAATTTAAATTCTTTTTTATTTTTTATGTCATTTATATATTATTTTCATTAAGGGTATAAACGATATTGACCACTCTAACTTTTAACGTGGGAGCTCCGTTGCGCAAAATCACTTCGCAAATAACAGTATAGATTTTTTTTTGAAAAATGTTTATAAAGATAGAATTGTGTGTTTTTTTATAATTTTTATAAATTAACAATAATAAATTGTAAATTTCAAGAAATTTAATTATATGTTTTCGTATATGTAGATACAAACTCATGAACTAATGTCATGATACATTGGTAGAACTTAAAACAATAATTTTTAGAAACTAAAAGCATTAATTATTTGTTCATTGCATACTAATTGTGTTTGTTTACAGGTAGTGGTAGAAGGTACCTAATATCAATGGAACGGCTCTCAGAGATCACAGTTCCACCGCTACCATTTATAAAATCAGACGATGTCGAAGGTTGGACAGTACAAATTTTCCGGTCGATAGATGATGGTGCAGTTATAGGATTCCCCGAGGATCCTCGTGAAGCATCAAGCATAGGACTTATCACCGGGAAAAATAACGTCATCGAAAGAAGCATACAAGACGCTTACATTAACGCCATAAGGAGAGCCAAACACTTTATCTACATTGAGAACCAATACTTCCTAGGAAGCTCCTTTGGATGGAGTTCTAGAGACATTAATATTAACGAGATCAACGCTTTACATCTCATTCCCAAAGAGATTTCTCTCAAGATTGTGAGTAAAATTGAGGCAGGTGAGCGGTTTTCGGTGTATGTCGTCATACCATTATGGCCTGAAGGGAAACCTGGTTCTGCTTCAGTTCAAGCGATACTAGATTGGCAAAGGAGAACAATGGAGATGATGTATACCGATATCGTCATTGCTCTTAGGAAGAAAGGTTTAGATGCAAACCCTAGAGACTACCTTACGTTTTTCTGCCTCGGCAACCGGGAAGTTAACAAGGCTGGTGAGTACTTGCCTCCGGAGAAACCAGCGGTTAATTCTGATTATGCAAGAGCACAAGAATCTCGCCGGTTCATGATCTATGTCCATTCTAAAATGATGATTGGTAAGTTTACCTTGCGTAACAAGGAAATTTAATTTCTAACTTAGGTTTTGGAGTGGGCCAAAAGCCCATAAACCAAGGCATGCAATTTTGGTTAGTACAGTTTATACGGCTCGGTTAGTTTTGGATTATTTATGGGTCATCGGATTTACCGGTTCAACCACGGGTCCGGGTCGGTGTGAAAATACCGTGCTCAACCTATATCTTGCTGAATTTGAACTGAAAAAGTTTGGTCTAATTTGGTTTATTATTATGTTAGTTCGGGTTTTAAAAGTCTTACCAATTTAACCGAAATTTTTTATTTTGGTCAGATTTTAGTTTAGTTTTGTTGAAATTTTAGTTTGGTTACTTTTTTTGGCTATTTCAGTTTATTTTTCCTTAGTTTAGTTATTTGATTAGTTTGGTTAGTTCGGTTTATTTTTTTATAAGAGTTGGTAAGGTTTGGTTATAATTGTTATTTGAAAAAATGAAGTAAGCGGTTACCAAATCGGTAATTAACCAGTGTTTTAATCTACCGAATTGAACCGAATTCCTAACTAAAAATCAGAAATTTCTGTTCGGTTGAGACAAAAATCCCAGGCCTACATGACCCTGTCAAAGCCAAGCTCCAAAACCTATTCAAAATAATAATTCTCATAACATACAACCTTTTTTTTTGTCAGAATAAATATACAGCTCCTAACTTCCTATTTCAATGCAGTTGATGATGAATACTTAATAATAGGATCAGCCAATATTAACCAAAGGTCTATGGATGGAGGTCGTGACTCAGAGATCGCAATGGGAGCATACCAACCTAACCATTTGCTATCTACCAATCAAATGAAGCCGACAGGTCAAGTATTCAGCTTTAGGATATCTGTATGGCTTGAACATCTACGGATTATAACCAATCCATTCATGTTCCCCGAAAGCGAAGAGTGCATAAGATTGGTAAATGCAAAGGCAGACGAGCTATGGGGGCTATACTCAGCACAAGTGTACCCACGAGATCACGATCTACCGGGGCATTTACTTAGTTATCCGATTAGCATTGGCACCAACGGGGAGGTAATAAATCTTGCTGGTGCTGAGTTGTTTCCTGATACAAACGCAAAGGTTTTAGGTGAAAAATCTAATTATCTCCCTCCCATCCTCACTACTTAGGTGATGTAACACTTGCAACTATATGCAAATGTGTAATTTCGTTATGTTAGTAACTCAAGTTTAAATAAGATTTGAGATAACATAGAAAAGAGTTTAATAATGTGGAAAAAAACGAGTCTGGACCGTTCATAAACCTTTATTAATCAAACTTATGGATAACACACAACAAAGAAAACTCTTCAGACTTTTTTTCACAGTATCAATAACTGAGATGGTGACATAACTCTACTTATCCATTTAACACTGCCGACACAAATACCATCCATGTTCACTCATTAATGTTTTTCTTTTCTTTTTGTTGTATATTCTCAATATTTTTTTTGGTAAAATACAATTTGTATTGATAGTCACTAATCAATCAGAAACGAACCAAACAACGTCCTCTCCTCTTGCTTTAGCTTGGAAATTCTCTACTTTTATAATAAAATCATGACAAAAACAAAAGGAAACAAAATGTTCGTTGACAGAACATAAAAAGCTATGCCTAATCAGTAATCACATTGGCTGTCACATGCACGAATCTCTTTCTTCTCTGTATGCTTATTAAAGCAAAATATAAAAAAAGGAAAACTTTTGGGAATTAATGCTTTTAAAATTACTTTTTCAACAAGCAAAATTTTAATTTTAGATATGCCACTATATATTTTTTTATTCTAATAATTTATAATTGTTTCTTATAAAAATTATAATTTATAATACTAAAAAAATATTAAATAAAAACAGAGGAATTTTTGATTATTATATTTGTTTTGCACAAAAAGTTTAATTATTTTATAGATAAATTCTTCTTTTAATAAAAGTTAGTTATAAAGAATAACTGACAATTTTAAAAAATGATAACTTTTAAAAAAGGAAACTGATAAATTAGAAAACTGATAATTTTAATTGTGCAAATATCAGTTTATTTTATTTTTATTTATTTTCACATTTTTTATTATTTTCAAAATTATAAAACTAATAATTTTAATTGTTAAAATATCGTTTATTTTATTTATTTCCACAGTTATTTTGATAAAAAAAAATTTGTGAATTTTTTTATTTTTTTAAATGGAATTTTTCTATTCCTTCTTTTTGGGGAGTTGCAGAACCACCACACACGCATACACACAAGTTGCAGGAGAAAAAAAAAAAGTCGAATAAAAAGAAGAAAAAAAAAGAAGAAGACAGCTCTGTTCTTGAATTCTTGAATCAATCAATCAAGCTGCTAGGGAGGTGGCTGAACAAAACCCTTATCCCAATTTCCCCCGAATATGCCATTTCTGAGGTTATTTTCCTTAATTTTCATTCATTCATCAGTGATTGATTTTTGGCAAAAAAAAAAAAAAAAAAAAAAAAAACAGAGTAAAAATTGAATCTTGAAATTTGCAGGATTGTGAGACTCCTCTTACCTGGGATCATAGTGTTGATTAGAAGGTCGTTACTTTGGTTACTGTAGATGCATATCCGTGAATATATTCCTTCTTGGATCTACCAGTTACTTGGTTGCATGGGGTGAGTCAGGATCTTTCTTCCCTTTATCTTGTGAGAATTGAGTAAAGATTTGAACTTTAAGTATTTGAATTTGACCCATCATTTTTTGAAATCTTGTGGCTATATTAANTGTTGATTAGAAGGTCGTTACTTTGGTTACTGTAGATGCATATCCGTGAATATATTCCTTCTTGGATCTACCAGTTACTTGGTTGCATGGGGTGAGTCAGGATCTTTCTTCCCTTTATCTTGTGAGAATTGAGTAAAGATTTGAACTTTAAGTATTTGAATTTGACCCATCATTTTTTGAAATCTTGTGGCTATATTAATTCCTTTTTATTTTGTTGGTTAGGTTAGCTTCTGCTGTGATCTCTCTGTATGGGAACTTTTTCATATAGTATATGGTTGTTACTTGCATTTTAAGCAAACAATATGGATTCAAAAGCATCTCTCAAGTTTTAGTTTTGTATTTCTGTAGTAAATGTCAGTTTTAGGTTAGGTTAGCTATTGCTATCTCTCTGTACTGAAACTGAGCATAGTATTTGGATGTTTCTTGCGTTTTAAGCAAAATATTTGGATTCAAAAGCATCTCTCAAGTTTTGGTTTTGCTTACATATTTAAAATCATTAGTTTCAAGAACAGGTCTCCACACGTTTTCTGCGGTTCTCTTCTAACTAGTGTTTTTGTTTTTATGGCAGTACAGAGGTTGTTTTGGATGCTGCAATAAACCACCGCTTATAGTTGCAGTGGATGAGCCGTCTAAAGGGTTAAGGATTCAAGGTCGTTTAATCAAGAAGCCAAGCGTATCAGACGATTTCTGGAGCACAAGCACATGCGAGATGGATAACAACAGTACAATGCAGTCACAGAGAAGCGTGTCCTCTATCAGCTTCACTAACAACACTGCTACTACTGCTGCAAGTAGTAGCAACCCCAATGAATTTGTAAACAACGGTGAGTTCATTCTCATTCTTGTTATACAGTGATGTAGTTTTACCTTAAAGAAATGTTGTCTCTGATGTTTCTTTCTGGTTAGGATTGAACCTGTGGTTACAAACTAGACAACAGTGGCTTGCAAGTGGATCTTCTCAAACAAAGGCCAAAGTTCGAGAACCTACAATAAGGTTGGTGAAAAGTTAACTTTCTTTTTCCCTTATGCATTAATCTTTTATTAGTGTGGTAGTTCTTCACTGTAATTGTATCAAGAACAAGAATCAAATAGTGTGAATAATCTGATTGTGAAATTCACTAATGCACATTCACATATATAACATAATTATAAGTTTGCGGTATAGATTGTCATTCTTCTTTTCAAAACATTTGTTATTTACAAAAAAAAAATCATGTCTTAGCATTCCAAAGACTGTTACAAGAATGGTGTCTTGTGAATTTGTGATTGATTTTTTTTCTTGTTAGTTCTTAAGGCTCTTCTTAGGTTAATAGCCATTAGAGTTCTTGTCCATTCGGATCACTCTTCAAAACCTCATCATGAGTTATGATTTATGCAGCTGGAATGCAACATATGAGAGCTTGTTGGGTATGAATAAGCGGTTCTCTCGTCCAATACCTCTCCCTGTAAGCACTTTTTCTGCAACTTTTCAGACATTTTTTTTAAATAAATGTGATATTGGAGTTTGTTGATATATATTGATTGTGGCAGGAAATGGTGGATTTTCTGGTGGATGTGTGGGAGCAAGAAGGCTTGTATGATTGATTGCAACTCACAGAATACTTAATCTTCTCTCTTTTTCTTCTTCTTCTTCTTCTTCTTCTTGTGTGTGTGTTGTGTGTAATCAAACTTGGCTTCTTGAAAAGTATTTATAAGCTCAAGGAACTAAAACTATTATACGTTCAATAGAAACACCAATTTTTTGTTTGTTTGTGTGTTTGGTATGTGTTAAACACGTTATTGCAATAACTCAGAATTGTATTATATTTTATAATTTAAGTATTTCCTTCCGTAAATGAACTTTTCTTAGAGATAATTTGGTTATTTTCCAAGTCACTCGAAATGTTTTATGTGACTAGTGACGATAATATGACGAAAACTTATAATCTCTCCGTTTCAATTTAGTTGTCGTTATAGAGAATAAAAATTTCGTTTTAATTTAGTTATCTTTGTAAAGAATAAAAATTGTTTTACAATAAGTATCGTTTTATTATTTCAATCCATAATTTATTAGTTTTATCAATTTCAATCCAGAATTTATTAGTTTTATCTATTTTTCTATTTTCTCATTAATTGATATGTGGTTAGGTGTATAGATAATATTTTTATTTTGAAAATATATAAAATTAAAGATTTTCTTAAGTTGTGTAGATAAACCTAAAACAACGAATAAAATGAAATGGAAGGTATACATTATTTCATGTTTTGAAAAGAGTCAGTTTAGACTTTAGAGATCTTCTTTATTTCGGTTATATATATATATATATATATATATATATATGTCTCTCTACTAATTCCATCACCATCCATGATCAGTTCTGATTTTCTGCGTTCGTTACTCTGCTTAGAAGATATTTTAGCATATATTTCAGAAAATATGTTGAATATTTTGGCATACAATTCATTTTTCTTTTATTTTAGTGGTATAATAATATTTAACCAAAAATATTGCTAATAAATAGTAAATTTGATTGTAAGTGGACCACAATCAAATTTGATAAAGGTCCTTTATTATACTATATGATATTTCTGTAATCAATTATACAATTTCTTGGAAATATACATTTAATAAAAACTTTTAGAAAGATAAACAAACTTGAAAATTTTTGAAATTC
The DNA here is from genome assembly GCA_932364175.1 of Eruca vesicaria subsp. sativa. Taxonomy (NCBI): domain Eukaryota; kingdom Viridiplantae; phylum Streptophyta; class Magnoliopsida; order Brassicales; family Brassicaceae; genus Eruca; species Eruca vesicaria. The sequence continues at coordinate 16,681 of CAKOAT010995153.1, forward strand.
ACTTAGAAAATTAAATAACTATAATGTGAAGACAAAAAATACATGACATCTGACAGTAAAATTATATGAAAAGGTACGTTTATATCAAAAGATTTTAATAAGAAAATATTATCGAAAAACATATGACATCAGTTAGAAAGTTAATGAATATAATGTGAAAAAAAAACAAACATAATATCTCTAATGATCAAAAATATGATAGGATGTCATGTTTGATTAGTTTCACATTATAAAATTATACTTTCATAATTAATTATACAAAAAGTTATGAATTTTTTTTTTAATCCAAAACTTTTAGAAGGAAAAATAACTCTAAAGATTTCTGAGATCCATTAGAAGGTTAAAATAAACATAATGTAAAAACAAAACAAACATGACATCTCTAACAATAAAATACATGACAGGACATCATATTTGATTAGTTTCACATTATCTAATTATGCTTAAGAAAAACATATTAATCAAAAAAATTTAGAAGACAAAAGAACTTTAAAAATTTTGGAGATCAATTACAAAACTATATAAAAATAATATGAAAACAAAACAAACATAATATCTCTAACGATCAAAAATATATGACAGGACATCATGTTCAGTTAGTTTCACATTATTCAGTTATGCTTCTATAATCAATCTCTTAAAAATTTAAATAAAATACTTTTATCTGAACAAAAAAAAAGGAATACGATTTAGAAGGAACTTTTGTAAAATAAATATTTAGAAAATCGTTTTTATCTAGTTTGATAATTGGTTATTTTTGCTTGTGTTTTGCTTGTTTTTGGCTTTTCTTTTTTTTTCAACTAAAAACTATCTTGCTGGAATCAAAGACAATTGGAATCAGTTTAATAATAGGGAAAATTGTTTTTAGGCCAAAAAAATGGTAACATTGTCTCTTTAGGCTAATTTTTTTGTACCATTTTTCCTATAATGCCATTTACTAATTTCGAAAATAAATTAAATAAATATTTTTAGAAACATAAAAATCAAAAAAAATAATAACAAGTTATGAAACACCAATATCAATCTAGTGATATTTTTTCAAGTTCTAAAAATGTATAAATATTTTTTTTCAAATTATGTTCTACATAAAGTAGAAGTGGCATTCTACAAAGTAGAAAATGATACTTTTTTCATTGAATATACAATGTTTAGAATACAGATTCCGCGCTCAAACTATATTTTTAAAATCAATAAAAAACGGATTCTACACATTGCTATAAAATTTAAAATAGTAGAAATCAGAATCTACATTTTATTATGAATCTAAAACATGTAGGACCTGATTTCAAACATTATTTATTGTATTCTACATATAGTATAATAAACATTCTACGGATAAGAATATTCTGTTCCGCAAATATAGGAAGAAAATATTTAAAAATATTAAATTGCCATAAATAAAATCTATTTTTTGATTAAAAAGTTAGAAAAAAGTAATTTTTTTAGAAAAGAAAAAAAAAATTGATTTGGGAACTCACGCCGGATGGATCGACCGACTGTTCCTGGGATCGATCGATCCCGTCAGATATAGCAGTTTCTTCTTCTCTTTTTTTTTTTGCGATATGAGGATTTTTATTTTTAATATTTTTATGATTTTTAATTGAATTTAAAAGCATTATTACAATTTAGAAAATATTTTGCCTAATGGGACATAAAGTATCAGAGATTAGTGTAAAGGGATAATGTTACCATTTTTTTGGCCTAAAAAACTATTTCCCCTTAATAAATTATCACAACAAACAAAACCACCCCTAAGACAAAGTCCTTAACAGAACCCGTTCCATTCTTCTGTTGTCCTGTAAGGATCGAAGACAAAAGATACAAGAACAAAGGTTGTATTATTTGGCAGGATATTCGTATAGTTACCGTCTGATATTCACTACAGTTTAACTTAAAGACTTATTATTTGGCAGGATATTTGTATAGTTACCGTCTGATATTCCACAGTTTAGCTTAAAGACTAAACCAGTTTACAACATGAGTTGTAGCAGGGAAACGACTTTTCAGAGACAGAAATACAAAAAGTAATATTTCAACCCCTATCATACCATTTCCTAACTAATTGTAGCCAAGTATACAGTTAAAACATTTTTGTGAACAAAAAAAAAAAAAATCTTTCAAGTAGTAGCTGAGTACTGAATTATATCCAACAAGAAAATAAACATAGGATGAGTGAGATACCTTGATATCTGTTAGCTCTGGCAATCGTAACTTTTTTGAATCTTAAGATATATTTGCTGAGATATTTCGTTAACTTCTTTTGCAAACAAGCCCCATTGACTTTCCAAGCACACTTACAGGGAATGAATAACTCAAATGTATAAGTGTTATTCAATCATGTATTTTAAAAGAGTTTAAATCTAAACACAATCCATTGTTATTCAATTGATGATTCTAAATTCTATTTTAAAATTCAGTGTTATTCAATATATGATTGAATTTCAGGTTTTAAAATCTGGTGTTATTCAAATTTTAAGGATTTTAAAATTCTTTGTAATATAAATGGATTTAAAATCATTGGTGATGGATTCTAATGAATAAATGATTAAATTCAAAATCCAAGGGGTATTGTAGAGATTTAAGAATCCATCAACTTTAAGAATCTTAAAATTTTAAAATTTGATAGATTGTAAAATATTTAAAATTGATTTTAAATCACTAATTGAATAACACCCCCAAGTCTCCTATTTGAAGAATCGGATCTCGAAATGTTTCTTTTCCGCCTGTTCAAATTTATGTCAAACACTAAGGAAACTTGAGATTCGCTTAGCTAATTGACGGATAAACATTTCCTACAATGAGTCTTATTAGGTCGTTGTGAATCAGATTTTGACATTCGGAAGCAAACAATTTACAAATTAATCCAAGTAAGAATGTTTCCAGGAGAATAAGAGAAGACGCTTTGCCTGAAACTGGAGATTTTCTCCAAGACTCTGATCAATTTGAAGTTTTAATCCGTCCGTTACCGGGTCACCTAATATTGATTTTTTATTTTTGTTCGAATAGTGCACTGACCTTAAATTCTAAAAGGAAAAATATCGTAATAAGGACATTATAAACATTTGCTTCCTTACGTTGAGACAGTCTAATAAAAATTAGCTAATAAGCCTTTAGGGAATAAACATTTGATATTTGTACCCACAAAAGGCTTGTGTCATGGGAAATGCAAAAGGATGACGAAACTGAAGTCACTCTCAGTAATGTTGGACCAATGGGCCTGAAGCTGTTGGAAATAGTTGTCCTGATCAAATGCTTGTTTGTTTCTAGCAAAGAACTTGTCGCTTTAGCAAAATCTGCACATTGGAGTCTCTTAACCTTGATGGATGCAAGGACATTACTCATGCAAGCCTTGGAACACTAGCCAAGAACTGCTATTCGGTCAATGACGTTGACATATCAAACATTTCGGTCTAAGATCATGGGATCATGGCTTTAGCATCTTCTCCCAACCATTACTGACAAAAGCAAGGCATGTCTACCAAAGGCTATTATGTCTGTTTCCACTTTGTTTGAGGCATTATATGTACTAGTGATCATTGTATAAAGCTTCCCTGAACATACTATCCTTTGTAATATAACATGATCCTTAGATCATTTTGTTGTGATTACAAAGTTAAATAAATGTATCCTGCGACCAAAAATCTTACCAATAAAAAACAAAAACAAAAAAGAATTCATTCAGTCGTCTCTCCAAGTATCTCTCAAAGAGTAATAGCTTTTGTCATTGCCAAACCCACGAAGCTCCTTCAGACCAAAAGCAAAGCAGCAACCATGGACAGTGGTTAGACCAGTCCTGTTGTCTCCTGGAGAAGCTTCCATGTCACCATCCTCGTATATCACCAAGCTTCCTTTCTCGAGAACATCCCAAGAGTCTTGATCAATCTCCTCCATTCTATTCACTTCCTCAGCTTCATCTTTTGGTCCTACCCTCTCTCTGTTATTAATTTGTAGCATAACATATTTTCGTTAAGAATCAAAAAGTTGTGGATTGTCACAATCACAAATGAAAAGTATTAAAAACATTGTTCACCAAGAACCAACTAGAAAATAATTAGACTTTTTTTCTTTACTCCCCTAGACCTGGAATCAGCTTTTAGATATTCTGATTTAAGGAATTATCTTCCGAAAAGAATTAGACTTACAAATTCTTTTGTTTGGATTTTCTAGAGTATCCCTTGTTCAATATGGCATTGCCGGACACATGGTTCTTAAATCTTACCTGAAACATATATGTAACAATGTCTTGTTATGTACTGAATCTTTACACCTGCCTAAACCTATAACAATGAGATGGGATAATTAGATATAAAACCTCATCACCGTCCTTCATGCCATAACTTCCGATGCACTCCGTATCGGTGACTAGCTTCTGACCCCCATAACACAAGCAGAAATGTCCCCACACGTGTGACCTTCACCATAGAATACACTTGTTTGAAATTTTACATTAACCATAATAAAAGAGAAACATGTAAGTAAAGTACCATGAGATCTTGGAAGGTCCCTTCTTCGGGACGTGGCTGAAGGCAGTCTCTATGGCTAGCTTGAGATCTCTAACGGTTGCCGAGCTCGTTACATTAACATCTTCACGTAGTAAATATATATTAAAATCGAAGCTAGCCAAGGATTATTGATAATTAAGTAGAGACGATAACTAAAAGTAAAAGATAATATGATATTGATGCATGTACCGAAGGATGAGCCATCTAGTTTGAGAACGGAGAGCCTAATGGGTTCGGGGGGAAGTTTATCGTATGAAAAAGTCCGGCGATGAAAGCTTCCCATTGTTCTTGAAACAAGATCAATGAAAATCAAGAAACCCTAGGTAACACGATATTAGCATCCTCTGTGATGGATTAGGGTTTAAAGATTACTTTACTTGGAAGGGATGGGATGGTCAAGTGAATCTTTGTATCGGATTTTAAATTCGAAGGAGTGTTTCTTGCTATTGTCTGATTCGTTTGGGGTTCGAATCAGACCACGCAGTTTGGTCTGATGGAGGTTCTTACGATTCTTTTGTTTTGTTTGTTGTTGCGGAGATTCCTTGTTGGGGAAGTTAGGGTTGACCGTGTTTCTTGTAATTTTTTCTCTCTTTCAATCATTCTTTTACTAATTTTACCATTTCCTTTTGCTAATAATATCGAATCTTTAATGTCAAGCTCCATTACAAAACGACAAGCTATAACGTCTCCTTAATAAAGTAGGCTTTTGGACTAATAGCAAACCCCTTTATTAATTAGAACATCTCTATCTATCCGTAATTATTTCAGAAATGATTTAAGCTTATTTGTGGTCTGATTTTAGAAAATCAGTTGTTTAGTTTTTTTTTGTTTTGAAAATGTTAAGCTAGTATATTTTGAATATTTTAATCCAGTTAGTTGATTTATATTTGATTATGTGATTGCTTAAGTTTGTGATTGATTTTGATGAGCACCTTTTCTTAACAGGCTACATATGCAAATTTATTGAAAAATGTCAAAAGTATTTTAAATTATCTAGAGAAGCTACTAGTTGGATTTGTGTAATTGTGATCTCTTTTGTTGCTGGATTTTTATGTACTCTCTGTTTGAACTTAAGTATTTGTATCCTAATTAAAACTTTGATTTATACCTATTTCAATTTTTATTTTAAATATTCTATTAAAATTAAATGTATAGCATATTTATGTTATTGTATATCTATTATTTACATATAATTTTTATATTTATAATATTTATTACTGTAGAATTATTTAAATATGTCTACCATATATACCTCATGGTAAACCGAAATCTTTTGGAAACAGAGAGTCCTGAGTACGTGGCAGTATCAGATTGGATGAGGAGAATGATTGTTGATGTGAAGGTGATAATGTTGATTTGGTTGCACACCAGGTGTTCGACCATTTGCTTCTAAGGTGTTGTAAGATGAATCAAAGGGGAGGTATCAAAAGGAAGACTGGACTTTTCAATTACAAACTTAAGAAACGAAGCCAGCGTCTCAGTGTCAAGGTTTTTACAGCTTCAGGTGGTTGTTTGTAACCGTATCAGAGTGATGTTTGTGTTTTAGAGATGTGTACTAGTAAAATTTTCCAAAAACTGGTGGTTCAAGGTCAAGTAGAAAGTGAAGATTTTTGTGAAGGTAAGGAGAGCAGCCACAGGTTAAGCAAGAGAAGCTGCTCATGTCCACAGGTTAAAAACTAAGTCATGGAAAGTAATGATCTCTGATATATACTTCTTTTCATATTTTTGGGTGTTCTTGACAATGGTAGTTACTGGTCAACAAGCAGATGAAGAGGCAAGGACTTAAAACTCTGCTTTTCTCAGTTTGAATCTATTGAATCGGTATTAGTATTTGGGTTCATGATGATCCTTTCCGAAGTGTAGATGGTGGATATTGATTGAAACATTGAAACAGGACAAGGCATATTTTTTCCGAAAGCAATCATGGAGCAAGGAAGAGATCAGTTTTCGGCAATAGCGTGACTACTTGTGCAACACAACAATTTTGACGTGTGTCTCAAGTTAAGTTTTTTTTCCTGCCTCCTTGCGTGCAGATAATAACACTATTGGATACACTGGTTTCCAATAATATTTGAACTTTTTTTGTATGATATATCAATACACATTATGTATTTATATTTATTTTAATGTTTTGAACTCCATATTTTCAGTAATCGGTGGTAGTGATCAAGGATGATATTAGACGAAGTGAAAAAAAAAATATGAATCTACTTAACAAAAATATGATTATACTTTTTTTTTTTTTTTTGTGGTCTAAATGTTAATATGATTATACTTGGAACAACGAAACACAACTATTCTGTTCCATCCGAAAATCTGCAATTTACAGAATCTGCTTTTATAATGTCTTAGTTCACCATTTGTGCTCCACTTGATCGCATTACAAGAGAACTGAGTTCCACTTTGAGTCACATCCCAATCCTCGTTGTGAATAGAAACTGAGAGTACACGGAGGATTGTTTCATCATTCTTAAGCTTTGAAATAGTTTCTTCCTCTGCACTAATCCATAATAGACAATTGAACAAAAATATGGAAACTTGATTATCAGTTTATGAACAGCTTCCTTTATGAGAAACAACACTTGATGTGGAAAACAATTCTTAATCAGTGCGTCTTTCATCAATAAATTAAAACTTGTCTTCTGTTATTTAATGCATATATCTATATAACTACAGTATGATTATGTAACACTGAAATTCACATTAAGACTAAAAGAAAATCTATTATTAGAAATGTCTTTCTTTCTTATGTCGTAAATCACACGCTTTACTTCAGTAATCCGTGATCATTGCCTTAGCGTTTTAAAAAAGAATGAAATACTCTCAGATTCTTTGCGTGGATGCCTTATATATGACTCATGGATCATCAGAGCATTCAAGCTTCAAAAATTCACTAATATTAACAAAACTAGTCTGGACTGATGATATTAAACATTAAACAATAAAAGAGCAATTGTTTGTTTGCAACATAAAGTAAAATAAAACTTACTAAATAGCATAATAGGCAAAACACAATTAGATAATGATAATCAAGTTTCCAAGTGCATGATGCTTTCACACTTATCCATAACCTTGATTTCCATGTACGTCCTTTCTCTAATGATATTAATCTTTCTCAAATCATTCTTTATCAAATCGTAACCGAAAAGATAACAACGATGAGGAAACTCCAAGATAACTTCATTGTTCTGACCTGTACCATGCAACCTCGTCCAACCAACAATGATGTCATCTAATAGATGCCTCTGACAAGGCTTCAAAACCAGAGACTTCCTGGACCATGTTCCAACCAGACCATCCTCCAAGACCCACAACTCCGACACACCCGTTTCTTTAATAAGTGTATAATCAAAGAGTGTGGGTTTCCCACCATGCTCTATGAAACGCACGCGCCTACCCATCGCAGACACCTCATGTGGTGTTTGGATCACACGCAACTTTTCAGACCTAACGTCAAAACAGTAAATGGCATTGATACGCTTATGATCGGAAGCCAGATAATATATAACTCCGTTGATACATAGTCCTCGTTCCCAAGGAGTGTGAGGTTCAGCATCATCCTCAATTCTTTTCCAAAATCCTCCTGGTTCCAGTACGAAGACCCAAAACTTGGAGGTTTTCCAACTCTCAAAAACATTGCAGACTATTTTGTACTGATCAAGAACAGGATCGTGTCCAAAAAAGTAGTAGACATGCTTATGAGGACGTTCTTGTTGAGCACAAATGTTGGCTGGTAAGGTTAAACTTTGTCTAGTGGCGGGATTGTAGATACATGCTTTTCTGCAAAAAGTATATAAAATCAAACCTCGAAGAATCACCATCCCGTCTACTCCCATGTCTTCCATAGTTGGTGAAGGCAAATCTGGCCTTAGCGTTGATGATTCAAAACAATCACTGGAAGGCAACAATGTTAATGATAGCTGTTGAGACTTTATAGGGTCCACTTGGTTAGAGTGTGCCACAAAATTATTATGATTCAGGTATAGAAGAAGTGGTTGTCCAGATGTAGATGATGATGAGACCTTCTTCCTAAAATAAAGGTTGCTAAAATTTCTGGAACGGATCAGACCAGACCAAAGCTTTGAAACACACCTGAACCTCATAAGCGATTTAGCAGGCAATCTCCTCAGGATGTCGATCACGAGATCAAAAGGAATCTCTAGCGGCGCCACGAAGTCGTCTCTTCTTCTGAAAACCATAGTTATGTCTAATTCACAGGAATACATTTTCAGGAAAGACAAAACAGAGACACAGTTAAGGTAAGGTTCACCAGTTAGGGTTCACTTTTAAACCGCTTCAGCAAAAACGGGGTCGTCAAGGTTTGATGCTGTAATTTAACATACAATTGTAGATGGGCTTATTGATTTGTAATGAGTTGCTGGGCTCACGTTGAACTTTTATTAATTAGCCGGAACTTTCTAAATCATAGAGCACCCCATGAGAGGATGTCACATTTTTACCAAGAAAAAAAATATACTCTCTCCATTTCAGTTTAGTTGTCATTCTAGATTTTTGCACACAGATTAAGAAAACAATTAATTTTACATATTTTCAAAATAAAAACACAATTACCTATACACCTAACCATTTTTCAACCAATGAAAAAATAGAATGACTTTTAAAAGCAATAAATTTTGCATTGAAATTATAAAACGACACTTATTTTGAAACGAAAATTTTACTCTAGAATGACATTTAATCTGAAACGGAGGGAGTATAAAATAATGCAAAAGTTATGAACCCAAATCGCAGGGGATCACTGCCATAAATCCGAATCACTACTGTTTCGTGAGTCCGACACCACGTGACGGCTCACGGTTGGTCCACCTATTTTTTTTTAAAGTCAAAATAATAATAATAATAATAATAATAAATTCAATTGTGAACCCCAATCGGGGATTCATTAATGTTGATGCTCTAATTAACCGCTATCTTTAAACTTGGCCCCAATTGATTGAATATAGTATTAATTAGCCTTTGTAGATCATATAGCTAAATCATTTGATGGACACAAAACAGGCTCAGATCCTGTGCAACGACTGTGGGAAAAAATCGGAGGTGCAGTACCATGTGGTGGCTCAGAAATGCCCAAGCTGCAAGTCATACAACACTCGCCAAACCCGAGGCTGAACTGAAGCAGGCTTTTTTTTGAAACATGGCGTTTTCAAGTTGTTGCTTGCCATCAGATTCATTTAACTAAGAGCCTGATGCAGCTGCATCCTACAAGCTTCAACGGCAACTTTCCATATTTTGTTGTTTCCTTTTTATCTATGGCTTTGGTTTTCCATTACTATTAGGATATAGATTTTTATGACGGTTTAAGAGTCCTATATAAGGAACTCTCTTATGGCTTTATGAGATAGAACTTTGATACTTAATAAAACTAGCTTTTGCTTTATACCTTGAGAGATTTGATTCAATTCATCTTCTTCGAGAAGCCTTGAGAGAGATTCGATTAAATTCATCTAACTCAAGTTGCAGGTCTCTAGAGTTTTAAAACTAAAACCCTAGATTGAGCTGATATCCACTCTTACCCGCCATCAGAGCCATTCACTTGAGCCAATCTTGTTATTGGCTCCTTAACTTGAGGGCTTATCTCTCGAGTCTGGTATTATGTAATAAGGCCTTTGTCCAACTCTTGTGTTATCTGTTACTCCATCTATTTCAACATAATACATATTTTAGTTTTCTCACACATATTAATAAAACATCTATTAAATATATAAAATTTTGTTATTATTTTTTTCTCATAATTTTAAACCAATAAAATTTAGTAAGTGTAATTTTTTATTGAAATGTGCAATTGATCATTATTATTTAATAAACATGTATTGAAACAAAAAATGAATTTTGGAACAATTATTTTTCTAAAATATGTAATTTAATGAAACAGAAGGAATATTTAATAGTTTCTGATATAAAAAGGTGTTCGAAGTATATGTTCACAAAAGGAACAACTTATGCATGTAAAATACATCGACTGATAAAATTTCAAGATTCTTTTAAATTGTTTTGACAATAGCAAATTACAAAAGAAAATTGAAATCGTTTTTTACACATTACACACTATTGTAAAATTTCAACCTAATCAACGGGAAAATGAACATTTTATCCTGAAAATATTTGAAAATGGTAATTTTAATATTCAAGTATTGTTTGTCAATAATTATTTTCCAATTAATAGTTGAGGGCGCGAAATTAGAAACAAAATAACCAACCGTTAACTGATTAACAGAAAAATAACAGTTTTTGTTAATTTTTTAACGGTTAACTATTCTAATCATAATTTTGCGTAGTTAATAATTAGTTAAGGAATAAATATATGTATATAACTTGAGTATTTAATTTACTTAATAAAATACTTGAGGAGTTAAAAACACAATTTTTTTAAATCATAATTAAGAGTATTCTCAAGTTAGATATAATTAATATATGAGATTTTTATAATGATATGTACAATAATACAAATAGTTATAGTTACATTATCTTGTTGATGTATTTTTGTTAACAAAATTATTTAAGATGATTTTTAAAATAGTTCATAACTAAAAATATTCTTAACTTGAACAAATATACAAGATACTTAATCTCATGAAAAGATTTTGAGTTTTTACAAAAACATAAAATAAAGTAAAATAAGGTAAATGAATGTCCATCAAACATAAAATATAGTTTGTGGACAGAGAGTGACCATATCCATTAAAGACCAGTCCATTAAAGACCATGTCCGTCAAAAGCCCATTTTTATATAGGCTTCTATGGGATCCATTAATGACCATTTATGAAATTTTTTAGTCTCAATTTATAAACTTATAAATACAAATACATGTTACTAATGTTGAAATTCACTCATAAATCCACCAGTACAACTGCAGGGGCGGATCTATGGTATAAGGTACGGGGGCACGTGACTAGGGATGGCAATCAAAGACCTGGACCGCGGGCCTGGCCCGTAAAGACTTGCTACGGGGCGGGATTGGGCCTTCATTTGATAAGCCCGCAAAATTGCGGGCCTCGCGGGACGGGTTCAAAATGGGACGGGCCGAATGCGGGACGGGCTCAAAACGGGACGGGCCGAATGCGGGACAGGTTAACCCGCGGGATTTTGAAGACCCACAACCATAAGTCCGCATTTATGTTTGGTTTTGTTTTCAGTACTATAAATTGCCTTATTACTATGTGGAATTTTCTTGTTTAAGTTGATGAGTTTTGTTTTCAGTATTGCTAAATAGTTTTTTTAAAAAAATTAAATTTTGTTACAATGATGTTGTTAAAGAGTTACTGCTTGTTAAAGAGCTACTGTTTGTTCTTTAAACGGCTCGAAATGAGAATTTGGGTTACTACAGAATCTTGTCTTCACACTCTCAATTCAACAGCTTGGTTGAAAGAGAAGAAGAAACCATTAGTATTAAGTTATTGTTGCTATGAAGAGACGTTGCTTTATAAAGAATCAAACAAGGAATATTCTTGAAAGAGTTAAATTTTACTATCCAAATGGCTCTCACTTACTTCAAGACCATTAAACCAGCGAGTGATCACATTGGATGTTGTTGCGATCGATGTTGTTCAGCTCTCTTCAACTTCTTTAAACAACTCTTTTACTTTAACATTCATGAAGGAAACTGAAAGAGAAGTCCTGCGGGACGGCCCGCGAAGGCTTATAAATTATGCGGTACGGGATTGGGTAGCCATTCGGAAGACCGCAGCCCGCGCGGGACAAGCCCGCCATGACCCGCTCGCCGATGAGCCCGCTGCGGTACGGGACGGAACGGGACGGGAAAGCCCAATTGCCATCTCTACACGTGACCCCAACTACTTGATATATTTTGTTTAGGTAATACTTTTAATACTGATTCTGGTGGATCAATTGGTAAAGATACTGTTGCTATGTCTAAACCCTTACGGAGTTCGAACCCCCAACACGTTGCTTTTTAGGTTTTACCTCTTCTTGTACAATGAATGTTTTCCTACCTTTGTTCGATTGTTAATTATTTTTTCTTGTTGGCATATGTTTTTCTTTCTTTATTTGTTTTTTCATTGTGCTTTCTATTGTAGTTTATATTTTATTAGTGGTTTGTCCGCGCTTCGCGCGGATTGTTTGCTAATTGTGTTGGACTTCTGTTAGTTGAGTAGTGTGTATGTTATTTCATGTGTTAAGATATGTTTTGTTGAGCTTTCTTAGATTTGACACTTATCATAACAATTCTCTGTTCTCCGGCTCGGGTTGGTGTTTCTTCACCATTGTGCAAAAAATGTGAGTGACAAGGAAGATGAAACCTAAAATATATGTTGTGAGTTGATGTTTCATGCACTCAACGAAACAATACATTCGTAAAGGCATTGTAGATGTAGAGAGGCGATGAAGGTCCTCGGTTTGTTTATTTAGCTGTTTGACGTGACCTATGGGTTTGTCAATTTGTTTTATTTTAATGGCTGTGGCAGTAAAGTGGAATTGTTAATTTGAGGATTAATGATAAGCGTGTTCTCAAGGGTAATGGTGGACACTCTACAATGTCGTCTTCTACATTTTTTTTTTTAATTTTGTTATGTATTTTTGGCTTTAACGTGTTTATTATAACTTTCTGGTTGGAGCAGAAAGAGTATACTAACAATACATAGGATATGAGCAACATTAAGCGGTTTAGGCAAACTCAATCCAGTTTTGCTGTTATAAAATAATAATGTTGATTTTAAAATATTATTAATTTATAGAGATATTAATTTATAAAAGTCTTTTTATATTTTTTTCTATTTTTGAGTATTTTTATTTATAAATAAGAAAATATTTGATTTTACCTTACATACATTATTTAAATTTTATAAATTTGACTTTCATATTGTTTTATTATCTTATTTGGTGTATATTTTATGTTTCATAGAATTGTTCTGTGATATTGATATAATATTACTATTATTATTAAAATATATTGAAAATGTTAAGAAAAATAGAATTATTTCATTGTGAATATAAAACCAACAATATAATATTTAATTTGTACTTATATAAATATATATATAAATATATATATATATATAGATAAATTCTTAATTTTTAATTTTTAGTGGGACTATATATTTACATGAAGTTTTAAAAAAATTGTTATTTTATTATTTTATAATTTGTGTCATATTTTACATTGGTTCAAGATGGAACCGATAAAATTTATTAACTTATAGAGATTATTAATGTATTAAGTATTAATTTATAAAATTTCTACTGTATATTGTTCTTGTTTCATGTAGAAATTATACAGTAGAAATTCGGAGTCTCGGAATTTGTTTTCTTATGAGAATGAACAAAATCAATTGGTATGGTTTTAACAGCTTCTCACAAGAGCAACACCTTTGTGGATGTCATATTTTGGCCGAGAGATTTTGGGATGCATCTTATAATGTGGAACTTCAGCCCATAATACAACACAAATGTTTCATTATGATATAACATTTGTTTTAAAACCTTTAGGATTGTTTTTTCTGATTATAAGACATTTTTTTATCATTTGTATAACGGAGCGTAATTTAATATTTTTTAATTAATTCTCATAGTAGGTGAAGGAAAATTGAACGCAAAACTGAGTTTTTTATTTAATAAAATTTTAAAGTAATTTCCTATGAAATGAACTAAAACTTAAAACAGAGATATCAAATAAAAAATGTTCGGTATGAAAAGTCTTCACACAAACTCCTTCACTGCTTAAGTGAGACTTCAGTCCATCCGGGTCTTCTTAGCAGAGTATTCATCCTCCTGAGCTAGTTCTTCCTCTCAAGTATTACTGGCATCAACAGGGGGCCACTTGGTGCATTTGTCTCAGCTGTTTCACCTTCAACCATACAATCAGCAGTACAACCTTTTGTGTTCACTGTCATCATCTGTTCACAACCGGCAACGGACATGTCTTCGCAGCTCCATCACCAGGCCCTGTCATCACAGGAGTTGTTATTATCGCCTTGTCCATGTACAATAACCAGAGATTTCAAGTGTTTGACAACGGTTTCTAGAAGTGTTTGGACTCACCTGTTTGCCAAAATTAGGTAAAGGTGGTCGCGGGTGGCTGTCAAAAAAAGGGAGACAGTGAAACTTGAATGCTTTGAAAAAAATTGAATTGAGTAAGCTTCAACTGGAAGGTGTAGGTTCTGCCCATAATATCTTCTAAGCATTGGGAAAGTGCCCAACCTTGAGGGTCTTCGGACACTTCCGTTCTGAGGTACAAAAATAGTTAAGATAAGTAAGTACAGACAGAACTGGACCTCATAAAATAAAATAATTTTCTGTCTTAACTAAAATGGTTTGTGCAACAAAAAAAAGTAGAAAAATGAGTAAACCGATAAAGCTTTTTCTTCAATTATCTCTGATTCAGCATACAAACCAACCCTTCTTTTACGGTTGCTTAGGTTGGCACTTTGTACCTGCAATTTAACCAAATAGAACCAACATTGGAATAATAGTTTACTCTAAACTGTATTAACAATGTGTCTCTAATACTTACAGTGAGGTGTGTAAACTCTGAGATTTATTTTATTACCTCAGACAACAACAGAGCCAATGTTCTGTCCAAAACAATTCTCCTAAATTTTTAGAATTCTTGAACACTAATAGAGCTGAAGTATCCACGATACTCTTCACATTACTGGCTGGCTTGCTCGGCTTGGCTGCACCATGAAGAATAACTTAGTTATAAAGGCAATGGCATTTTAATTGTTAAAACCTGATTATATTAGTCATACCTAAGCGACAGGCTTAGCTTTTTGTGCTATCACATTCTTTTGAGGATGGGTTTGAACATAATATGTTCTGGTAGGAAGCTCAGGAACAACAACTGAATTAGATAGAACAACAACTGAATTAGACAGAACATAAGCTAGATCAGGAGACTGGTCTTTACTAACCATTGGGTTAGCATGTAACATTAAAACAATAGTATAAAATGTCAAAACCTCCAGAAAGGAACATGAGATCTGAAATTAAAAGTTAAGAACATTTGCCTCAAGATCAATGTATACGGAATCCCTACTAATCGACTGATGTGTTAAGAACTGTAAATGATACGGACCAACCAAATATGTGATAAAATTTATTGGTACCTAAATGAAACCATAAAACAAACTTACATATTCAGATTTCCACTAACAAATCCTTGCATTAGAGTTGACAGTTCAAAAGGAGTAAAACAAAAGATCAGAGACACAGAATATTTGTTAGCATGGTCAGGATTAGAAGGAGACTAATGGGATTACCTTCCCTAGTAGCATGTCAAGAATTATTAGTTCCCCACCTTTCTTCACGTTCCTCGACTCCGAGAACCGGAGGAAACAAAACTCCGTAGTGTTTGTGCAGCGCCCATCTTTCAAATCGACAAGGAGCATGAACGAATTCGCCATCGCCGGAGTTTCTAATCATCACGTATATTAATCTCGATTTGCTTGAATTTGTACGGCTCATGGGTAAGACATCGAAGATTTATAGTTGGATCTTCCGTCGGTTATGCTGGGAGAGGATGAGTCCAATTGAATGCTTGAGAGTGGTAAATGAATTTAAAACTCGGAATGAAGGGGCTTATTAATGCAAAACTTGAAACGTTGTGTTGTGATGAACGGCGGAGGAGTCGGTAGGCTCCTGCGAATGGTTTTCAAGAAAATATGCTCTAACCCTACATTTAATGGGCCAGAAATCTGCTACAATAAAACAAATGACCCAGCCCTAGAATAATAAAAAGAAAAGATCCAGCCCAAAAAAATTTCAAAATTCAATCGATAGTGTATCTTTAAAAACGCCACGTGGAATTTTTTGCCCAATGGTCTAAAGCTGATGTGGATGTCTTAAAAAGAGACCAAACTCAACTTTATTTATAAAGATATTAGATTTTGGAGCATATTTTAAGTTCATTCTTTTAATTAACAGTAGACACTAGCAATCGCTAATAAATAAATAAAATTATTCCACTCATTTTGATTTAATATTTTAGAGCTTAGGATATCTATATTCTGTTACATGTGTGTAGACATGAAGACTTCATATTTTTATACATTCAAATTTATTTTAGTTGTAACAGATGTTATTGTGATTAGTTACATTTGTAAAAAAAAAAAGTTTGCTTACAAAATCTATTCTGAGTTGAAAAAATAAAAGTTGATTATTTTTACAGTTTTATTTAAATTTAATTGACTATTAATTTATACTATTAAATTATTAAATAGATTTTTATTTATTTATATTAATTAATATAATAATATTTAATATATGTAGTATGTGCCCCCGTCTAGTTATTGGTCTAGGTCCGCCACTGAGTACAACAATATATAAGTTTTAAATACCACATAAATAACATAATTTCATAATTCCATAGATAATTGCACAAACAACAAAGAAGAAGAAAGTCTCCGGCAAATGGATTCTACTCAAACCATTGTGTAAAGAAGTAATATCTAAGCAACCACAAGTCTACAAGGAACAAACAATACAACGACAATGAAGCTAAAACAGTTTACAGAATAAGACTTTAGCAATCAGTGACACATTCACGACTCACAAGCAGTTCACAAGAACAAACAACTTAGAACATTCACAGGCAGAACACACAACTCAAGCTCCTAAAATAGAGTCTTTACGCAAGTTACAGAGTATCAAAGACAAACAACTACAACAAAGAGTCAAAGACACATTCAATTCATACAAAAAAAAAGAGAGCATACAACAAGTCTAGAAAAGTATCAAAACAGCTTGCTAGTGGCTTAGTCTACAATAAAAAAAAAACAAATCAATGAGATTCAAATTACTAGAAAGAACACAGAGACGCACAAGTTGATCTCCACGGTGTTTCCAGAACAAAAAGCGATGTAACATACCTTGAAGATCGAGATGAAGTTGATCTCCTCTTTGATTTCAACAAACACAGAGATCGCAAATCGAAACTCCACACGCAGCAAAAGAGAGAGAGATGGAGAAAACGTTCAATCGTCGTCAATCACCATCTTACAACCCTGAAACACAAAATACAACCATCAATCGTCGAAAAACCCATCTCGAGTCTTAAATCAAAAAACCCATCTCAAATCTTAAATAAAAAACCCATTTCCGAGAGCTCGAGAGATAGAGGGACGAAGAGATACAAGGCATAGAGATAGAGGGACGAAGAGATACCTGAGAGAGACGGAGACGGAGGATGGAGAACGGTGGAGTCGTGGAGATCGCCGAGAGACACCGAGAGTCAAGAGAGAAAGAGAGACCGAGTGTCGAGAGAGAGAGAGATTCTGAATTGATTTTGAGAGATCCCCAAATCAAACCCTAAATTTTCTATCCCATTGGACAGCCCAAGTCCAAAAAGCCCATAACCATTAAGTCCAGATTTAATTGGTTTCCCAAATATGCCCAATTAAAATTCGTGGTCAAAACGGGTTTGACCAAGTTGAGACCATTTATAAATGGACGTGGTTGACCATCGGACGTCCGGTCCATTTGACAGGTCTAATTGTTGAAAGTATAGATAACTACATATGATTCTTTAAATAACTAAAGTTGACTGATTCGAAAATTACATAAACGAATATAGCAGTAATATGTTGAAAGTTATTTTAAATAATATTAAACGTAAGAATTAGGTCTGCTTGGGTATTTTTATTATGTATATATTTGATTGTAAAAATATAAAGAAAAAATAAATTAAACCAAAGTAAATATTAAGCAAAAATAAAGTTTTTTTCAATATGGTAAAGTATAACACTTCTAATTTATTAAAAATATAAACAGTTACGGGAGTTAAAAAACTTTTTGTAAGATTTGATAGAAATAGGTTTATCGTTTTATAGTATTTTTACTTTCATTTTCTAATATATATTATCTTGCTTAAAAACTGTTTAATACTATAGAACTTAACATTTATACATCAAATACCAATTTTTGTGATATGTTTTAATTTGAAAAGAGAAATTTCCTAGGATAGAACTAAATTTTTTTTGTCACAAATATAGACTTTAAAAATAAAAATGACCAAAATATACTTCAATGTTTTATTAAAAATAAGTAAATATATATTTATACCTTTTGAGTTAACTAATCTTAGACATTTTTCTTTAGAGTTGAGGAGTGGGATTTTAGAGATAGGATTTCAAATTGTTTAGTTCGAGTTTTCCAATAAATACTACATACTATAGTTTAATCTATTTCATGTTGATTAAAAGATATCTAAGCACATTATACATTCTTATCAATGTATGTTAAACTTATTTTCATGATACATGATCATCGTTTCTAATATTTAATGAGTAATTTAATAAAATTTCATATTCTTTCTAACTATGTGGATTAAACCCTATAAAATATGTGATTTCTGTAAAATCATGGATAAATAAGCTCTTAGACCTCTTTAATTTTCATCACATGTCAACTCATGATGAAATTATGCATTACTAGAAAATACAATATTTTTAATTTACCTTACCAAAAGATCGAGTTTTTTCCAATAAATATTATATATACTAAAGTTTAGCCTTGCTAATATTTTTCTTAAATAACTAACCACAATCTAATGCATATTAATGTATGCAAAAAATATTTTCATGGTACATGGACATCATTTCTAATTTTACTAACGAATACATTTGTCAAATTTCATATACGATCTAATTAGTGTATTAAACCTTATAAAATCTTTATTTTCTAGAGAAATAGGAACACTGAAAGTCTCATACTTATTTAATCTTCATACGATGTCAGTGCATGATGCATATATGCATTAAACACACAAATTCCATATTTTCTAATTTATTTTGAAATATGTGGGTTAACTACGAAACGATTGAATTTTTTGATAAATACTATCTATATTATTTAGCCTCTTTAGTGTTGTTTAAAAATACCTAATTACACTCCAAATTTATATATATGTATGCTAAAAAAAATTTCATGGTACATGGCATCATTTCTAATTTCCAATAGTAATTTTTTCAAACTTCATATATCACCTAATAAGTGTACTAACCCCTATAAAACTTCAATTTTCTGGAGAAACGGGAATACCTAAAGTTTCAACACTCTTTATTGTCCATGTTATGTCGATTCATGATGAATCTAATTAAAGCAAAATATGAGATTTTCTAATTTATCATGAAATATGTGGGTTAGCCCCTATAAAAAAATTAAGTTTTTCGATAAATGTCATATATAAGTCTCTTTAGTTTGTTTAAAAATAACTAACCATATTTAGAATTTATATTAATGTATTAAATTCATGTTCATAATAAATAGGAATCAGTCTTATTTTATAATCGATGAATTAAATAAAACTCCATATACCATCAAAATCAATGAACTAAACCCTATAAAATCTCAATACTCTAGAGAAATTTAGATATCTAAGGTATCAAAACTCTTTAATATTCATCATATATCAGTGTTGGATGCAGTTATGCATAAATACAAAAAATTCCATATTTTCTAATTTATTTTGAAATTTGTGGGTTAACCTTACGAAAAGATCAAAGTTTTCTGATAAATGTTATTAGTACTTAAATTTAGCCTATTTAGTGTCGTTTAAAATATCTCATCACATTAAAATTTTATATTAATCTATCCTAAATTTATTTTCATGGTACATGGACGTTATAATTTTTCAATGAATAATTTAATAAAACATCATATACCATGTAAATAAAAAAACTAAACTTATGAAATTTATATATTCTATAGAAATTGAGACAACATAGGTGTCAGACATCCTCAATCGTCATCTTATATTTTTTCTAAATGCATCTATGCATTAAAATAAAATACCGTATTTTTAATTTATCTTGAAATCTATGGGTTAACCCTTACAAAAAGATCGAGGTTTCCGATAAATATTATATACTGAAGTTTAAGTTATTTCATGTTGATTAAAAAATACCTAATTAAATTATAATTTTTATGACTGTATGTTAAGCTTATTTTCATGATATATGGACATCATTTCTAATACTTTAATGAGTAATTTAATAAAATTTTATATTCTACCTAATTATGTGGACTAACCCTTGTAAACTATGTAATTTATATAGAAACATGGACAAATAAGGTCATATAACTCTTTATTTTCATCAAATGTCACTACATGTTGAAATTATGCATTAAAAATACCATATTTAATATTATATTACAGAAACATTCAGTTTTTCCCAATAAATGTTATATATACTAAAATTTAGTCTCATTAATTAATGTTGTTTTAAAAGTATCTAAGCACATTCTAAATTTATATACATGTATGCTTAACATATTACATGGTCCACGAACATCATTTTTAATTTTCTAATGAGTACTTTAAAAAAAAATTCAGATACGTCCTAATTAATTGATTACCCCTATAAAATCTATATTTTGTAGAGAAACGAGAACACCTAAGGTCTTAAACCTCTTTAATTTTTATACTATATCAGTAAATGATGCATCTATACGTTAAAACAAAATTTTTATATTTTGTAATTTATCTTAAAATATGTGGATTAATCCCTACGAAAAATCGAATTTTCGATAAATAATCTCTATACTATTTAGCCTCTTTAGTATTGTTTAAAAATAATTACTAACAAAACAATTGCTTATAAGGAGAAGAAGCTGAAAAGACATTGCGATTAATCTATACTATTATTTGCGAAGTGATTTTTCGCACTATTATTTGCGAAGTGATTTTTCGCAACGAAGCTCTCACGTTAAAAGTTAGAGTGGTTAAAGTCGTTGTTACCCTTAATGAATAAAATATATAAAACAGCCAAAAATAAAAAAACGAATTGAATATTTATTTGATTAGATAAATAATTTTAATTAATAATAATGATAAGAATTATCCATAATCTAAATATATATTTTTTAAAAAAGATAATTTTCTATATGTATTGTGTTTTTACTTTTTTTTTCTTATCGATGAAGCAAATGGACTTTAATCTTGAAGGTCTGATTTCAAAAGATTTAAGAGAGCAGTCAGGTGCATAGCATTGTTTGCTAATTAATTATATGATCTCTATAATAAAGATCTAGCTTTTGGTTAGGTTTATGAATAGATTGGGACTTGGTTAGATTTGAGATTATCATCAAACAATGTTGGTTCTCCTGATTCAAGATTTGTTCTATTGTTGAAACACAACCAAACTCTATTGATACCTACCAAAAAGGTTATCACTGCTTCAAAAAATTAAAGCTAAGATGAGTTATTATGGACGACAAAGTATCCTCTCATTTGCTGGAAGACTCCAACTTCTAAGCTCAGGGATTATTAACTTTTGGTGTTCCAGATGAATGTATTAATTAATTCAAGAGAAGAAGGAGGCTTAGGCCTTGGGAATATTGCAGCTTCCTGCACTTTGAAGCTGTTGTGGCTCCTATTCTTCAGAAGAGAACCAGTCTGGGTTGCTTGGATCCACCAAAATATGTCATTAAAGACAAAATGCTCCTGGTCAATGAAGGAGAACCAAATCTCAAACATCGCTTTTTAAAATCTCTCATGGGGTTTGCAAACTCTGCCTCCTCTGTAATCTCAGTCCAGAAGCAAGCAGAGAATTAAGTTTCTTCGTTTTCTCTGTGCTTTGGGAAGAAAGCAACGAACAACTTTGTTTACGGTTGCTTGATTTCTTTTCTTGTTATTTTAAATTTTCTAAGCATCAACGTAAATTTGTAAGTTTCTATTTTCTACGCTTGTTGACGTTTCAACTTATTCTATTACTTGTTTGAGGTGAAAATGGTTTAGAAACAATATAAGAGTGAGATGGGGTGAACAAAGACGCTCTTTATTAGATATGAACAAGGAGTTACAAGGAGGTAAGTAAAGAGGCGGACTAGCCGGAGCTCGAAGACCGGACCGGAGGAATACAAGGTGGTGAGTATCGGTGAACATAAAAGGGCTTTGCAAGTGTCTTCTTTGGAACCTCCAGGAAAAGAAAAAACTACGTGGACTATGGTATTGTGATGATGCCTTGGCCTATCAGGTTTTAGCATTGCAGTTTAATGAAGATGAAAGGAAAAATACAGTGTTTACAATCCCAAGGTCGAAAATGCTTAGATTCTCTCATCAGATTCAGGTGCTGCTTCCTGGGTAGTAAAGGAGGTAGATGGAGAGTTGAAAGAGCTTTTTGAACTTTTGTTGTTGGTTCAAATCTATAGAAAGTCATGAATCCTGAGATGGTGTGTATGAAAAGAGCAGTGGTTTTAGAATTTGATTCATCAAATCTCTCCATGTTTAATTACTAGTCACTTGATTCGAGAGTAGCTCTCTGTTTTGTGTTTATTACCTCACAGTTTGTACTGATTCTCCCATAGGATCTCTTCCTTCAAACTGAAAGCAAAAGGTGTGCCTTATAAGCTGGACCAAGTTGCAGAGGTAACCGTCCCTTCACATCTATTAGCCGCTCCAAAGCCTAAACCAGAAGAGCTCTGCTTTCCTATAAATGGAAAGGTTTTTCAAACTAGCCAGATCGGATGTTTTGATAACTTGCCTTGGACTACTGTAAGATCAGTTTGACTCCAACATATTTGAGCAGGCTCCAATTTACAAAATGCGCGCGTTTCGGTTTAAATTACTTTAATACATACATATTTTAATTAAATATGATTAACTAATTATATATAAGAAATAATAGTTCTAGAATTAAAGAGGTAACACTTTTTTATACGCCTTGCTTTATAAATATATAAAAATAAAAAATAAAAATAGAAAATATTTTTTTTTATAATTTTGAATTGTATGTTTTCAAATTCAAACTATTTTAAAAACATTCCTGTAACATCCCGGTTTGTGGTATATGGAAAGGTTTAAAAGAATTGATTTGGCTACCTATGTCACCAAAGTGCACTCATATTTTCGGGAGCACATCCAGAGAGAACTCCAGAGTTAAGCATGCTTGAGCTGGAGTAGTCAAATGATGGGTGATCTATCGGAAAGTGATTTGCGATACCGTGTAAGTGAGGCCAAAGCACGGGAAAATGTCGGGTGGTGATTGCAGGGTCAGTAAACATGACTCTAGAGCCTTGAAAAATTAACGTACCGAGCGTTGGAACGGGATGGGGCCCACGGGCCGAGAGAGCGGGCGTGGGTGGCCCATTAGCTGTGGACGGTCGAGACATTACAATTCCATTTTGAATTTTTCTTTAAAAACACATCTTTTGTTTATGAAATTTGAAAATGCTGTTTGAAGCTATATAAAATTAATTTATTGAATTATTATTTTCTATCTGGAAACTTAAATTAAAATTTAAAGAATTATGATTATATCTCAAAACACTTCTTAAATTATATAATATCAAGCTTTTGATTTCTAAACTATTTAAAGTTAAAAGAATACTTTAATTATTAGGATTCTTATTCACAATTATAAAATTATAAATTAGATATATAATTTTCATATAATATTTATATCCGCAAAACCGCGGACAATCACCTAGTCTTTTTTTTTTAAATCATCAACTAATAGGCGACACATCAGCATAATCACTTATGTGACTTCTCAATTAATAGATAATGTATTTTTATAATTTTCACCCTGCAAAAGAGGCAAGTTTTATTCTAATTATATTAGTATATATACAATATTCAATAGTTGTTTAGTTATTAACTGTATTTGGGAATTTTTTTGAGAGTAACACATGTTTTAGTAACATCCTCCTACATATTAATTGAGAAATAACTTTAATTATTTTTGTATACATATCATTCATAGGTGAACTTTTGAATTAATATTTATAATTTGATTGATCGATGATTTTTCGGTTTTTTTTATTTAATTCAATTTAAAAAATAATAATAATCGTAAAACAACTCATACAATTGTCAAAAAAATATTATGAATAAAAAATAGCTCAAAATTTATGAAAATTGATTAGAAAACATATTCAATAATAA
Source organism: Eruca vesicaria subsp. sativa (assembly GCA_932364175.1). Lineage (NCBI taxonomy): Eukaryota > Viridiplantae > Streptophyta > Magnoliopsida > Brassicales > Brassicaceae > Eruca > Eruca vesicaria. The sequence goes on from CAKOAT010995153.1 coordinate 41,042, forward strand.
ATTTTTAACTTGAAACATCAAGTTTAAAAAGAATGCTCGCATATTTTGCATATTTTGAACATTTAGAATTTAAAGTCATATATCTTACTATATATTAAATGGAAAATAAAATTAAGTGATTTTTTTTAGGTTTCAATCATAAAAGAAATTTAAGAAAATTGTTATAATTTGATTGCTTAACGATTTTGAACTTTTGTTGATTTTAATCAAAAAATCTAAAGAGCCAATCCTAGAACCAATTAATTTTAATTGTCAAACAGTTCATATAAACTTACACATAATACTTTCTATCTAATGATAGAAATATGCAAATTTTATATAATATCTCTTCATTTATTTTCCTTCATTATTAGTTTATTTATAAAGTATATTTTCAAAACGTAGTTGATAAAAATAATTTGCTAGCTTTATTTTTCTATTATAAATCGGAGGTAAAGATAGCTTTGTTTTTCTATATAAGTCATAACATACATATATAATTCATATATATTTGATAAAAAGACAAAATAATAACTATTAATGCAACACAAAACGAGTTTATAAATTATTTATGCAAGTTTCAAATAATTGTGATGATTAATATATAATTTTTAAGAATTAAAATTCATTTATATTAATGCATTTTATATGTTTTATAAAACATATATAATTGGTTATATTTACATAAATATTTATAAATAATTTATAAGGTTTTAAATCATCAATAATGAATATTGTGTCTTTAATAAGAATTATTTTTTAAGACCTTATATTTAATAAGATCTTACAAAACAATTTATAAATATTTATAAAACCATTTTAAAGAAATAGTTTCTCATAATATATAGGAGTCTATAAAATATTTATGAAGATTAACAGGTTTTAAATTATTTAAAATTAAAAACCCTTGATAAGTATTTAGAAAAATATTTTATAAGTTATTTTCTTGAGTTATAAAACCAATCATTAGGACTTATGAAACTATTTATAAGGATTTAAAAATTATCTGAGAAATTATTCGTACAACTTAAAAAAAAATTAAACGTTTTATCTGTTATTTATATTATATAGTTTCCTTTGTTAGAGGTATTAAAAAGTTATAAAATAAGAATCAGTCGAAAAATATTTGTTTCTACACAAGTTCATCATTTTCATACTAGTTTTCCAAATCTCAAAGACAGAAATTTTTTTAAAAAATTTTATCTAAAAGAAACATATACACAAAACAAATTGCATCAATCATAAAATAATCCAAAGAATATTATTAATAAAGAAATTCCTAAATTTATAAAATTTTCTATATTCTTACTTTCTATTAAATTAGTATAAATTCAAATATATATATATATATATATATATATATATATATAAAGTTATTTTTGTTCTTAATATTTTTTTTATATTATACTTTAATTGTAAGTATGAATCTATTTATCTCATGAGTACATGTATTTGGATTTTAATAACTTTTATAGGATGAAAAACTTGATCTACAAACCAATTAAATTATAAGAATATATATATATATATATATATATATATGTTTGATTTAGATGATAATGTTATAAAATAGATATGTTTCAATGGAAAATATCTTAATTAACCATATAAGGTTGTTGATAAAAAAAATTAATGATATATTCTTTTGTAAAAGATATAGAAAATCTAACTAAATACTACATAAGTTATATTCAAGTTTTTTAAAACATATTAATAAATAAAATATTTTTAATTAAAAAAACTATCGATCAAAAATTTACATTCAAGTTTAAAATATCAAATATATTATTGCATGTCAAAACATAAAAATATTATCTTCTATTTAAAACTAAAATTATTTTGTGTCCGTAAAATTTTCGGCAAACACCTAGTAACTTAGAAGTTAGAACTTTTACTTAGTTTTTTTGTTTGGACAGAAGAAATACACATTTTAGTTTTTTTTTTTTGAACAATCACACGTTTTAGTTTATTAGTAGTAAATGTAGGGGAAGGCTAGATTGGTAATGATTTGTATAGAGGACCACCTAAGGGAGACTGTTTTTTTTTTAAATAAAATTATACTAGATTTTGATACACGTTTAAAAAGCGTAGATTTATTTATTTTTTTCCTTGATCCAAAATTAGTTTTAAAAATATCATTATTTTTATTTGAATCTTAACTATTGGATTTTTCTGTTTTTTTCTCCAAAATGTGGTAGTTGTTCGAAATAAATTTAAAGAGGATTCAATGGTATATACATTCAATATTTAAGAATAGCATGTCCTCATTATCGAAATATACCAAGTATACGAATTGTGGATTTTAAACTGAAATTGCTTGTCCCTTTTCTTATATTTGTATTGTATCATAGTTCTAACATCAATCTATACTATTTTATACCTTCCTAGTTTAGAAGCTATTATTTTTTATCCCCGCTTTCAAAATGCAAGGATTTGTTTTATTGATCATTTTGATAATTTTTATTAGAGAAGAAATCATTTAAAAGTTTTCTGTTATAATGTTTAAGTCTTAAGCAATGTTTTCATATCCAATCCATATCCATGATTGAATGGTAGATCCTCTATTAAGCCAAAGAAATAATTCAAAACCCGCCATTAACATGTGATAGGATATAGTGGATCCAGATAAATTTCTAACATATTTGATATTATTTTATATTTTTCTTAAATTACTCAGTTACTTTTTGATATTACATTATTACTCAGATACTGTTGAAGAATATGCTTCAATTAAAAAATATATATTATTTATTTGATAAGTTCTAAATTTGTAGACATTGACAGATTGTTTGTTAACATATTTATCACATATACTAATATTTTAAAAATATTTATAATGTTATTTTTTTGTATTAAGCTTTTCCTTTTCAGAAATTTTAAATAATTATACTAATTTTTATTATAAGGATTTTTTATACTTTAGTTTAAGATCAATATATTCTCTTATGTAAAATATCTAATGAATGCTTTAAAATCACAAAGACTGACTATTATATAATCTAAAAATAATCTGTACATACATCTTGATATGTGTAAAATGAAGAAAATATACATTGTAAGCAATTTATATACGTTAAAAACATTATATAGGATTCACGTTTTAAAATCACCAATAACTGAAGCACCTATATAACTATATTATATAGGACAACAAATTATGTCTTAATTAATATGAAACGAAACATATATAACGTATTAAATGATTGCTCTATGACATATATCAATACTATTAAAAGAGAAGGAGTTTAAAAAAATCTACTTATAAAAGTTGTTTAGACCTATTCATTTGTTAGTGTTACCTATTAGTGTTACCTATTAAATATAACTAAATAGTATAACTGATCCTATATATTTGTTAATTAATGCATAATTAATTATATCACTAAATGAAAACACACGATTCCTAATAAATCTCACTACCGTTTGTCATATTTTTTTCATCCTTTTTTAGTTTCTAAATAATACATAAATTATTTTACCATTACATAAAAACACACGTCTCCTTATAGATTTTTACTTTCGTTTATAATTATATCTTTTCGTTCCAATTCAAATATTAGAAAAAAAATGTTATGTTGTGTGTTTCTACCCATCTATGTGAAACTCAAACATGTGAAATACAATATGACGACTTTATCAAACTAACGTTGAGTGTATCACACTAGAATATGACTTAAAATGAATCAATATTATCACTAAGCGACAAGAACATAATATGAATTAAACTTTTAATAATTTATAGGTTGTAACTTCAATATTATTGATCCAATATATAGCCCACATTATAGTAACTGAAGATCCTTAATAAAAAAGTATAGTTATTATGTATTTACGCACTTTGTAACAACTATTGCTCAACAATTATATTATATCTTTATAAATAATAATTCCAATTTAAAAGAAAAAGTCAATTTTATAAAATAATTATAACATAAATTATGTTAAAAAAACTGGAACTTAAAATTTATTTTTATCAATGCAAACCAGATTAAAAAGGTAAAAATTTTTATTTTCATTAAACCAATAAAAATAAAATCACGATATAAAAAAATTAAAAACAAATAGGTTAAACAAAAAAATTATAAAGCAAGTTAGAATTTGTGAATCCTCAAAAACTTAGTTCAATTTTAAATAACAAGATGAAATTATATATATATATATATATATATATATATATATATAAATTTTTTAAAAGTTTAAAAACATAAAATGAATTTCATCAATACAAAACATGTTAAATAATATATTTTATTTTAAATTAAACCACTAAAATAAAATCAGGGTGAAATAATCTAAACAAACAAATTAAATATATACACCATTATAATCTTAATTAAACCACTAGAAATAAAAATCAGGGTGAAATAAGTTAAACAAATAAATTAAATAAATTAAATTATACTGACACGCAAAATTATCTGAAATCCTTAAAAAGAATTAAACCAGCAAAACTAAACTATATAACTTAATTTAACATAACTACATAAATTTGTTTGATCTATAATTATTAACCTTTTAATGTTCATTATTTACAATAAATAATTAATCAAATATTAATCCCGCGCTTTTAAGCGCGGGTCAAAATCTAGTAACGTATTAAATGATTAATGCTCTATGATTTCTAATATATAGGAACAGATCTGGAAACATAATGGCATGGATTCCGTATTTTCAAGTTATATATTCATCTTATATATTAAAACAGAAGTCATAACCATATTGATTCATGTGTGATTTTTTTTAAAAAAAAATTGACTATCAATAGAAACTTATATGTTTTTTATTAAATCTAATAATAAAATATTTGTAACTATTTTAATCATAATATCTTTGATATCTTTTGATATTTAAGATAAATATAGATTCAAAATTACAAAATATCTATTGAAAAAGATTTAAAAATATCTTAACTTTTAAAAAGTTATGTAAATATTTCACTAATTTCAAATTAGTAAATAACATAGCTATTCATTAATATATATATATATATATATATTGCTATCTTTTATAAAATAAAAATAAAATAAAAATTCTATCCTTTTTATCTATCTTTGATAAAATCATAATGTATCATATTAAAAAAAATTATTATAGTAAAACTGTATTAAATGAATAAATTAATCTATTTTATTTCCATAAATAGAAAATATTAACATGAAAAATATAATATGCTGGCAGAACATGTTAACATTAGTAACTATATAATACATGTATGAAATCAACATATAAAATTTTATATATACAATACTATGTTATCTAAATAAACATAAAATTTTGCTAATTTAGTATAAATAAAATATAAAATAATTTTCAAACATGATTTTTCATACATATATTAGTTTATTTAATATTCAAAAGCAAATTCAAGAAGATAAATATATAATAAGAAACAGTTGAAATTATTGTTATTAACATGTGAACTATAAAATTATTGTGTTTGTAATAGTTTTATAAACATTTAATATGACTAACGTCAATAATAATGTAAAATAAATATTTATGCATATAAAATAAAAATAAAACCCGCGCGGTTGCGCGGATCAAAATCTAGTAGTTAATTAAATGGCATAATAGATAAAAATAATTATCTGCACTAAAAAATAAAGTACTAATGAAATAGTCCAAAACTTTTTGTAAATGGATTTTTTAGTTCTCCTTCCCTTTTAATAGATTAATTGGTATTAATATTTTTCTAATGCATATATGTATCAAAAAATGTAAATTACGTGGTTTACACGACATGTGAATCTGAGAGAAGCCTATGCCATATGTTCTTTCTATAATATGAGATAATCAATCACGCAATTATATCTTGCTATACAATGCAAAGTTTGACTAAGATGTCAAATTGATTCAATGTATAAAATTATAGCATTGATTCCGGTAATATTTATTGGTTATTACTCTAACAAGAATCAGTAAAGGAAGGTAGATGTAAAAAGATACGATTTGAAAACTGAATTTGACATGCTTCTAAAAATGTAACTTCATTTTGAATAACCGCTGACTGACTATAACATTTTGTTAGGGTCAACACATTGATACCCCATTTAATACGCCGTACGTTTCAAGATATACGTGATAATATGTGTATATAATATAAATTATAGAGTGCTTTCAAGAGACACAAAACAAATAAAATATCAACCAGAATTAAGATGGAGCTTGTTGTGATTCTTTTATCGCTTATGTTTTCAACAGCTATCGCTCATTCCACTCAAAGTACAGTACCTCTCAGATCTTTCAAGGTTAGATTAAAACACACAACTTGAGACAAACAGTTTCTTCTACTATTTAGATTATCGTGTAACATATAACCTTTTTTGTCCTTGACAGATGAGTGAAAATGTAACATATGATTGCATTGATATTTACAAGCAACCAGGGCTCAAGCATCCTTTGCTCAAAACCCACAAAATTCAGGTGCATTACCTCAGAGTTTCATCTCCTGCGTTTTATTTGTACTAGTATGATAAATATTTGATTTTTTATTTTTTATTTGAAAAGATGAAATCATCAGTTTCAAGACTTGAGTTAAAGATGCAAACAGGCAAAAACGAAACATCTAACAAAAGGAAGATAGGGTGTCCAAATGGAACTGTTCCTATACTGAGGAATACAAAAGAATATGTCACAAACTCTCAAATGTATGCTGAAAAGCATTTTCATCAGCTATCAGCCGATAGTCCTGGAACGCATGTAAGCACTCATCTCAATTTTCTTAATACGACAGATCTAATACTTTTATGTATATATCATTTGCTAAACCATTAAAGTTTGTGTTGCAAAAAAAAGTCATTAATGTTTTGCCGAAAAAGAGTCACTAATGTAACCGGCTTTTGATAGATTGCTGGAGTAAGATCATCCAGTGGTCCATTTCGTGGTGTACAAGCTTCGTTTAGTGCAAATTCCCTAAACGTGGGAAAGGATCAAGTCTCATATAGTCACATATATATAGGCAGTGGATCGGAAAACCAAGTCAATTATATCTCAGCTGGTTGGATTGTAAGTTTTTATTTTATTTTATAAGTATATTCCTTAATCCATTCCTTATAACAATCCCTTGAGTATATTCTTAAAGTATTAAAATTTCGCGTTGATAGATAAATCCAGGTTTATATGGCGACCAACGTGTTTGGACATTTGGATTTTGGAAGGTATGTGGCTACCAACAAATTAATGTTTGATGAATGATCAAATAGTAACAAGTATAATATCAAATATTATTTAATAGGGTAAGGATGGGAAAGGATGTTACAATACCGCATGTTCAGGGTTTGTTCAAGTATCAAAGAAGATTCCAATTGTCGAGCCCCGTGATCTTAAGACAGGGGTTCCTGGTTGGGTGCGATATTCCATTCATCAGGTTAATACTTATTATCAGTCTTATAAGCAAACTAGTGATCAAAATTTTTGACTATAAACTGATAAATGGATTTGTCTTGTCTCTTAATTTTCGAAAAAGGATAAGAATACAGGGAACTGGTGGATTACGGAACTTATGGAAGATGCACCTAATGAAGATATCGGTTATTGGCCAAAAGAACTATTTAACCTTTTAGACAATGGTGCAAATATGGTTGGAGTTGGTGGTGTGGTACAGGCTTCACGTGATGGTTTAAGCCCTCCCATGGGTAATGGTAATCTTCCAAATGCAGGCCGTCTGGATTCAGGACTTTTCACAAATATTGAAGTCTTGAATTCCAACTATGATCAACATAAAATGAATGATTATCCTACAGAGAATTTGTTAGATAGTGAGAAATGTTATGGGCTAAGAATTGGTACGGTAAAACGCTTCCACTATACTCGTCTAGGTTTTTTTTTCAATTATGGTGGTCCGGGAGGGATTTCATGTGGGGTATGACATTTGCCAACATTTACACTCTTTAAAATTGGCTTACTGCTTTAATAAACTGGATCTACTATATTGTCAGCAAAATTAACGCATTGAAACAGTTCTATCCAGTCGACTTATATCGATGCTTTTAGTCTCTAACGAAAACAAAGAATAAACTGATATAGTTTGCAAGAAAAAAATAACTGATATATTTTGCACGTATGCTTGATTTTGGGATATGTATAACCATGAATAAAGTCGACAAAAAGTTAGTTCTAATCTTAACAACTTTCAATTTGTTTTTCTATTTATCTCGTATATTGTACCGAATTTATTATAAACTAACATTTATTTTTGAATAAACCAGAGAAAAGTTTAGAATTGAAAACATAATGTCAAAATTGAGATAGGAAAAGGCACAACAAAAATTATAGAGTTTGAAATTGACCAAATGTTAGTGCTGGTCTAGAATATAAGTTACAAAATCATGTGCTTCCATCGAGAATATAATATATGAACCATCAGCCAATCTTATGCAAACCAATCGGTATAGTTTATTTGGCTAAGGCCTGAAAATAGTGACCATGAGGGCCACAAATGGTATCAAGTATCAACCTGTTTCTCAACAATGACCTATGTTTAATTGAATTATCTGCCTATAATTAACCGAGTTTTTGTTCAAGAGTTAATGACAAAAAAAAAAGAAAACCAGAACTAACCAGAGCGGCCATTTGTTCTAATGGTAAAACGGTAATTTAAAAGGATATGAAGCCTTAAACAAGAAAAGATCTGACAAATCCCGATGCTCTCACATTGAAGGATGAAGCTAGTTTCGTCTAACACCATGATTACCATGATTAATCCCGGATTTTTATAATGAGGTTCTTATCGAAAGTTAAGATAACTAAAAAAAAATTAAGAATCAATTTTTAAAGTTTTTATTTAAGAACTGGTTCTTAAATCTTTATTTAAGAATCAATTTTTAATTTTTTTTAGTTAAAAATTAAGAAACAATTTATTAATTTCCACTAAGAACCCCAATTTAAGAACTCATGGTTAATCATGCTCTAAGAGCATCTCTAAAAATATTTTCTACTTTCAAAGATTGCAAAATTTTATATTTAAAGTTTGCAAAACTTTATTTTTAAAATTTTGGAACCTTTGAAATTTAAAGGTACTATGTTCTAAAGATAAAACTTCAAATTTAACTTTAAAAATTATTTGTATTTTATAGTATAATTCTTATATTTATCATAACTGTTAAATTTCTAATTTTTTTATAAATAACTAGCACATATATAAAAATATTACATCAATATTAATTAATAAAATATTACACCAAAATATAAAATTATAAATAGAAATATATAATTAAATATTAAACTACAAACAAAATACCACATCAAGTCTTGTAATATTGTGTTTGTCTAGTTCTAGTTTTAAAGTATTTTAAATCTTATTTTGATGTTTTGTTAAAAAATTATGTGTAAAATTTAAATTTATTAAAACAATTTTAAAATATATTAGATAAGAATTTTTAAGGATTAAAACGATAAATAACAAAATTATAAAAAAATTATAAATATGATGTATAATTGTACGGACCAAAATGAAAATAAAAATATGAAATTTCAAATTTGAAGTTTTGAGTAGTGACACTCTATATCTGAAGTTTCACTACTTAAAACTTCAAAGTTGAAGTTTTGTTTTTTTTCTAAAGAGCCAAAAAATTTCATATTTAAAGTTATCGAATATCTTTTGAAGATGCTCTGATACCGACAAGAAACACAACCATACGATGCAGAACCAAAACTTTGTAGGACTACAACATGGTAAAATGAAATCTTTTGGAAACAACGACAAGAGTGTCCAGGAAAGATTGTTGTTTGCAAGCTAAGGTCTTAAAATCTAATCGTATTTTAGGGTGTTTTTCTACTTCTTGACAATGGTAGTAACTGGTCAACAAGCAGATGTAGTAGAAGCAAGGACTTAAAACTCGGCTTTTCTCAGTTTAAATCTATGGAACCGGTTAGTTCATGATGATCCTTTCCGGTGTGTAGATCTACACTGAGCCCTTTATCCTTTTAATTTAATTAAGGGTAACTATATCTGAAATAACCAGCTAGCCAAATAGACTAAAGGATATGCAAGATTAATCACAATAGAAATATTTGTTATAAAACGTCCAGATTTAGCTGCCATGAGTTTCATGAGAAAGTCCATGCCACGTTTAGGCCAAACATTAACGTTGTGGAATACAAGTTTTGTATCAGAAAAATTTCAATTAACGATTTGTTTACCTAGAGAAGCAATGCAACAAGGCAGGAATAATGAGACAACCTTTTCGAGTGAAGAAATTGGGACCATTGAGCTCAATATATAGTAAGCTTGATGTAAACTTACTCTACTTTTCTTGCAGTAGATTCAGAGGAAATAGAAGACAAGGGGTAGCCAAATAGAGAACATACCATCTCACTAACACCATCAAGAAGTAAAGGTATCCTTCCAAGTCTGTAGAGATCTGGCTCCAAACCCCTTCAACTACGTGACTGGCACTCTTTGTATTCACCAATAAATTATAGAGGCTGCACAAAAAAGTGCATAAATATTATTAGTACTTAATACAACTACTTCCAACCAGGTCAAGAAATCTGGAGACCATCAATAGACCAAGGAAGACGAGATGAGTGGGAAACAAAGAGTAGACAAGTCTGAAGATGCAGATGGTGGAGAAAAGGATGATGAAAAGGCAATATTCAAGTGGGCTACTCATGAGAAGAAAAGGTTGAAATACGTACCCTTTTAGTGTTCTTTTGTCTGACTCTAGAATCAAAGTTCCAATGGATATTATGAGATTGGAGTTGAGGTTGGTCTCTTTCTACATGTCTTTGTGTTTATAGAAGTTTTAGGATGTTCTTCTCATGTAACCTATGTCAATCTAACATGTAATACGTACTTTAATTGTTTTCTTTATTAAATCATATTTTTCCTTTCCACTCTTTTCAAAGTAAACAGTGTCTAAAATCTAATCTCGATTTATAAAAATTCCTACATTTTTGGATTCTTTTGTAAGAACACTAAAAACATTATTAGAAAGGAGTATATTAATTTATTAAGAAATTAAATTTTATCACTACAATAATTCGTACGTGTGAATTTGTCATGTTATAGTTGATTTTACTGCTAACATACAATTATGACTAATAATTTATCATTTCGGGTAAACAAATAACATTCGTATCTCTGACTTAGTAGTGCTGGTTAATAGTGCTTTTTTCATATTCTGTTGGAAACCTAAAACTAATATGTATTACATAATAGATTATATAATACTGTTTATATAAGTGAAATCATATCTTAAATTCAATTTATTGTAAAAAAGATCAATACTATTTTCCAAAATTGGTCAAAGAATGTAATTTATTTTCTAAATACTAGATTTACATTTTCAAGTTACTTGAAATCTTTAATTATATAACTATTTATGTCTGCGCAGAGTTGACATAACATAATTGTAATGCTGCATTTTGTTCTGTATTTTTGTTTCTTATTTTTTTCCAAATTTCTTGTTTCTTATCTAAAGCCAATAGTTTTAGTGTTCTATCCCTATGTAAACTCTATTGCTTCTGAAGTGCTACATTCTGGTTTTCGTGATGTATTTTTTGGCGATGAGTCTACTTTTTAGATGAGGGTGTTTCTTTCTTAGTTGACGATTTTTCTATTTCAGGATTTTGTTATATCTGCTTTAAAGTTTTTTTGCTAATGGATTCATACTAAAAGACGTCTATTCATACTAAAAGACGTCTTTTAGTACACAGCTTTTGATTGTCTCTAGTCACTACACAAAACAAAAGTAAGCATACATAAACCATCAGGAGCCTGTCCTGATTAAATATTTATGGACCCATCTTGCCCACAAAGAAATTTCCCTATCAAAAGATCCTCCCACAGTGACAAAGAGTCCACAGAAACTTCCTCTAGTACCTCCTCCGAACCAACCCCATCCTGCAAATCAATCTCCATATCGTATTTTGTTAGCATCCTCTGATCTGCGTAAGTGAGACAGCCCGAGAGGATGACTGGGGCAAAACGGTGCGTTTTTAATGAAAACTAGTGGCTGAAATAGTAAGGTGGATTTCAAATGGGCCACAGCCGAATTTGATGATTATTCAACGATTCGCTTCTCCCAAGACTCTAAGATTACTTTTTACCTATGAAAAGATCTAACCTTTCGAGCTTATGTGAGTGATTGAATTGTGTAGGAGCTTCCTCTTAAGTTTTAACATGATTTATAGATGTCTCATCTCATGTGAGGGAACTTATATATATGGAAAGAGCTATCATCTTGAGTCTGTATGAGTGAATGATGTAAGAGCTTCGTTTTAACATTAATACGAATAACCATTTGGATCTTTCATCGTGAAGATACTTATGTGTTTAATATTGGAAGAAATGAATCATCTCTTTTATTCATCTCTCTAATATTCACATCTCGTCTTCCTGCAGTTACTGTCTTCTGATGTTTCTTCCAAAAGGAGTTCAGAACCTTCTTATGCTGGCATTCCCTTATATTGCTGCGCCAGAGGAAGAAAGGATGGAGAGTTTGTTGCTGCTGGTGTGATACTGTTACGAGAAGATTTGAGGCCTCTGGTAGTGGTAGATACCCCTGAACAGAGAAGCTTCTATTGAGCAATCATCGGACACAAAGGTTGGTTGCTTCCATCTATCTGAACTCGTAATGGATCAAACTTATGGAGATAGCCTAGTGAAGAAGTGTCACTAATCTTTTTTTTTTTAAATCTATATTTTAAATATTATCTTTTAGTATGTTTTATTTAATAAATAATTTTTTTTTAAAAGAAATTGATTTTTTTTTTTTAAAAAAACCCCTAATTAAGAACTCCCATTGGACCATTCAAAGCGGGATTTTCTTAACTAGAGTTCTTAAACCCATTAAATACATTTTATATAATTAAACAAATATTAAGAAATCCATTTAAGAGTCATGAGATAGATGTGAACTCGTTCGAGCATAGATAGAACAAAGGAAAAGAATAACTTTAGGACCATTTCCAAACACACCAAAGTATTCAGCAATTGGCTTCCTTTTCCTCGTTATTAAAGTAACCCAAGACGACTTTGTTTCCAGAAGTCAACACATCAGCATCATCTAGTGTCGTTAAACTATACACAGACTAGGATCTATCTTGCTCTTCACCCATGTCACAATATTATAGAACAAGAGAAATCAAAGAAGCACGTAAGCAAGCATATATATATTAAAATAAACAAAGGAATCAAGAAATAATGGTTCAACGAGAAATAATAATACAATGGGGAAAAAATTAGTTGGACAAATCAGAAGCATAATCTTTGAAGGTGACTCTAAGATACTGAATTCATGGAAAGTGACTCTGTTTTTGTTACAAAAAGCACGTAGTAACCAAGTTACAGTATATATCCTCTAATCCTTAAAATAAATTCTTAATGCCTAGCTCAGAATCAAATAAAGCATGTATCATGGCTACAATTCCACGTATCTATGTACCGTAATGCAAATAAAAAAGGGTGAAATTTTGCCATATACATGAACATATTCCAACAAGATGGATTCCAAAGAACCAATTCAGATGGTATCTCCACTACAATTAAAGATCAATAGAAGACATGATAACTCCATGCGAACAAACAAAACAAGAGAGGAGGTGAAGTAAATTATTTTGGTGCCTGCCTGTTATTATAGGATTACTATCCGGTTCAATCAACTCCGGTTTTAATAGTTTCATATCTGCATCCCGGTTTACCCTATTACAAAATCAAATACAACATCCAACAACCCAGATATAAAACTATTCGGTGCTGTTATTATAGGATTAGTAACCGGTTCGATCAACTCCGGTTTTAATAGTTTCATATCTGCATCCCGGTTTACCCTATTACGGTAATCCAATACAGCAATTATCTTATTCTCTCGACCTCTATCTTCATCATCTTCTACGAGCAGTATCAACATGAGGTTCCAACGGTGGATATGGATCTGAACCAGGAGACTGAAGATCGATTTGGGTTCGTGGATGGTGAGAAGAACAACGCTCCGCTCCTTGCAAATTTTGAAGATCCAAACCCTAACCCTAAGGGTAATGATCAGTAACACTTTCGACACAAAAAAAACAAACTTAAGCATTGTTTGAACTTTTTTTTTGAGGAATTAGGATCCTTCTCTGGAGCTATATGTTTGGGAGGGATCCAGGTCAAGCTGAGGCTGCCAAGAGACTACTACAGCTTCTCAAAACCGCGCTCACTTAAAGAAAAATTTTGGTTAGTGGCAGAAACTCTGGGAAAAACAACATGATTCCGGACGGGTTCCTTTGCTGGGTTTAGGGTTTGAAGTTTGTGTGGCTCATACAGGACGGGAACGTGGAGTTGGAATAGCCTAAGGCGAATTTCTCAGTGCATAGTATGAGTTTAGGATACAATTTGGTAGACCTCATCTTCAAAGATACTACCGAAAAGAATCATATCAATTTTGTAGACCTCAGAGAAGTGATATGATTTATTTTTGGTTCTACATCAAAAGAGAAGAGTACTATGGTGGATCAGTGCCTAAGGCTCTCACATCACAACACAATGGCGAAATGAAAATTCAGTTTGAGGAACGCGAGAGTGTCGTTGTTTCTATCATTAATAACAGGGGTCGAGAAAAATCACTGTTAACGAAGGCTTGTGTTTGACATCCTGGTTAAGTGTGTTGTTCTCGGTGCTACAAGAGTGACTTGGGAGTCAACAGACCATTTCAAGTTGGGGAGTTGGGCTCACGTCTTGGCTTATCGAGCCTTGAGGACAACACCTTGGACAAGACAATAAAACTCCGGTTTTTCCAGTTACTACTCCACCTGTTTCAGCTTTACCCGTTATTGAGAACAACATTCAGTGGAACCCATTATGTGGCGATGTGAGTCAAGTTCCACTGGTAGTTTATACAAGTGAGAAGCAAACTAGCTGTTGGTTTCATGGGATCCAGGGGGGATAAGTTGTGAGAAAATATCTGGAATCTATGTTAAATTGATTATGCAGCTGGGACACAATCACAGCAAGTTTCTTTTGCAGTTAAATTCTCAAGGTCAAGTTGTAACAGAAATTTACTAATCAAAAACTTTCGTGTTGCTAGGATTTAAACAAAAAAATAGCTAAAGAGAAGCAAACTTCAAAGTAGCTCTCTCTTTTCCTAAAGGTTAACTGCGAAAAATGTTCCTCTGAGGATGTGTTGGATGATCATGTCATTACAGACCAGCTTTATAACTGTAAACTACATACATCATTTTTATATTACATGTTACATGCATACATAATTGTATGCACTAAAACGATGAAGTTTTAATTTATTTGACCGTAGTCGTTCGTTAATGTTTGTGCTAGGGATATTAATTAGATTAAGGTATGGTCTCAATGCTTTGTAATGTGCCACATAGAAAATGTATCAAGATGAAACATAAATAATATATTTTATAATTAATACAAAATTAAAGCTACAAAATTTTGTTTAAAAAAGTTAAATAATATATAAGGTATTATAAATTTTGCAATTGGAAGGTTTATATATTCTAAAGGCTTCATCTAATAAATATTGTGTACGTACAGTAAGATCCGCTGTAGCACACTGGTTAAAACTCCTCTTTGAGGACTTACCGGGTTCGAAGCCCGGCAGCGGATACTTTTTTATTTTCTTTTACAAAAAAAATAATTATTGCGTACGTATGGTTTTTGCTTTCATTAAAAACATAAGAAAAGAAAAATTACATCCCTATCGGGTAGTTATAAGGATTAATATCCATCAGTTAATAGGCCATAGCTACACCAAGCCCAAAAGTGAAAGAGCAAATCAAAGGCCCATCAATTCTTTCCCATACGTTATAGGTTAAAGGCCCAAATTACAGGCCCACTCAGTGAAGTGAAGGAGTCGAGAAAGACGTTTCATTCAGTATCTCGAGAGAAAGTCCACTTTTGTCGTCTTATCGCCTCTCTCTTATCTCATTCTCGATGTTCTTCACCTCAAAGAGAACCGTCATCCACTCGTTAGATCCGACGACTCAGAACTCCCTTTCCCACTAACCGTAGAATCCCCGGCCCCCGATGACTGACCAGCGGTTTCAGGCTTCCTCGCCGTCGTCCTCTATCAGGGAGAGAGCATCTCTTACTTCCGACGAGACACCAGAGATCGGCGCCATCGAGGGATCCTCCGCGACGGGGCATCCATCGGAACCGCATAAGAAGAAAGATAAGATACCTCCAGCGACGCCGTCGGCACGTGGTTGAGCGCGTTAGATTCACGTGCCTCTCATCATACAAGATAAGTTCGTTTTCTTACCTTTTTTTTCCTGCTTTTTAATCATGAAATGAAACAAATTTTGGAAATTGTTTTGCTACATCGTTTTGTTAGAAATATCAATGATGCGAAAAGAAAAATTTAAATCCATGAGATGGTTGAACAGACGCTCTAATTTCGTTTTTGAATAAGATACTAGATCCTGCGGATGCACAGGGGTGTTTGTTCCATTGCGATTTAATTGGTTAACTATATATCATATTTGTTAAAATATATTTTTGGATTAACATAACTGTAAAATATTGTGACTTCTGATACAACCCGTAGTCAAATAGTAATTAAAATACATATTTCATAAAATAAATAAATTATGAAGCACAAATAAAGTTATATTACTAAACTGAATTTAGTTACAATAATTTAATATTTTCTAATATTTATACTCTTTTTCTTTATAAACATAAGAAAAAGGCATATTTTAATTATATATTTTGTTCTTATCATTTTTAATTTATTTATAGTCAAACATCACTTTCTTATCATGTTAAGTAATAACGTATGCATGATTTATGTTGGAGAGAGATTGAACATCCCTCTGAAAGCCCTGTCAAATAACATGCTTCGCCCACCTGAGGTTGACTCGATTTAAGTTCGATTAAAAGAGAGATCAAGCCGGAAGTCCGAACGACCGGTTTACTTTAATAACCGGTCAGCCTAGTCGAATCAGACCCGGTTCTGTGGATTATCGCTAGCTCGAAAGCCCATTAAACGTGAAAACGGTCTTGGACCTTTCGAGCAAGCATTAGAGCGAACGAGGCAGGAACAAACTTAGAAGTATAAAATGACAATATAGGGGAGAGAGAAAAGGATCCGAAAACAGACACAAAATTACTGACAGCAAGTTCTCGGGTTTATCAACTGATCAAACTTTCTTGTATTCTCGTCGGCGCTTTCTTTAAAGCTTCGACCTTTCCGTTTCTCTTAACCTTCTTGTAATCATATCCGTCATCACATATTGATTAATAAAACATTTTCTTAAGTCCCACATGTCGAGTTTAATTTCTTTTTCTATCGATCGAACATACTCAAATTCAACATTTGGCACCCACCGTGGGGCCTTACGAAGTAACGTTACCAAAATCAGTATGAATTCCTACGCTCCCCCCGCCGATGACACACTAGTACAACGGCTGGTCGCCGCGACTCCGACGGCCAACGACATGATGCAGCGCATCATGAACCACCTAGAACGACACAAAGAAACCAACAGAGTCATGAACAAGCGATTAATCGAACTCGCCGCAACTGATGACGAAGATGAAGAAACGACGCCGGCCAGGCGCTGGCTCTTTGTCACAGCAAATTCGTCGCTGGTATACCAATCGACGAAGCAGTTCATGAAACTAACTCCGCAAGTCAAACGACCGACGGACTAGACTCCACTACCAAACTCTAGATCGACAAGCTGAGGATGTCAGTGAAAGATATCAACTCCAAGATACATCTTGTTACCACCTCTCTTCCAGAAATCAGATGCGTCTTTGCTACTATGCTAAAGAACCCATTCACGAAGAGGATCACGGCCACCAAAATCAAAAAGATTAACAAACTCCGTCTCCTGACATACGCCGGTGATACGACGTTCAATATAACGATGGAGAGGACGAATTTCTCCGACAAGGGGATTTTTGCCAACTCTTCATCGAAAGCCAACAATTTCCACGATCTGTCCGCGCAGTTTTTGAAACATTACATCATGTTCACTCGCCAAGGCGAAACCTCGGTAGATTTATGGAAAATGTCTCAATCGGCCACAGAAAGTCTCAAAGACTTTATGGAAAAATTCAAGAAGGTGGTAACACATATTGAGATCTCTGATCAAACGGCCGTCGAAGCTCTGCGAAATTCGTTGTGGATACACTTCAAATTTAGGGACGATCTCTTCTCCAATCCCACGATCTCCCTTCAAGACGCGTTACATCATTCCCATAACTTTAACCTGTTAGAGGAGGACAAGCGGTCGTTCATCAAAAAACAAAACGAACTAAAACAGGCCGCTTTGAAGGCGGCTGAAAGTCACAAAGAACCTAGGCAACACACTTCCTATAATAAGCCAGATAAGAAGAAATACTTCGTTAACGCCGTCCCCGATGAGAAACAGCCATATCTAGCGCTAGCTGTTAGCGGACAACGGAGCAACAAATAGACATTAGAAGCCTACGGAAAGAAACATACCGCCCGAGCAAACCCTGCCAATAGCACATAGGATGCGACCAAGAGGTGCTGTTACCATAAAGTGAATGGGCACGCTCACCCTGAGCCTTCGAAACGACAGCCCGAAGCAAATAGCAAAGGCATGAGAAAGAGTAATGATAAGAAGGGCAATGATCGCAGTAATTCAGCCGATCGATCGCCCCCCAAGGAAGTTGCCGCTCCATCGCACGAAGACGAATCAGACTCTGATTAAGAGAAACCTACATCCCGCCAGAAGATTTTCACAATTAGGGCGACGCCCGCTCCTTCCTCACAGGGCGACAGACCGACGAAGGAGGGACAACCAAATCTGTCTACTTCCGAAGACACGTAGCAGAGCGACGCACAGTCACAACACGATCTGCGAGAATCCTTTAAACGAGAAAACAATGGCCAAACCTCCACCTGGGATCAGCAGATGACGTCCGCAACCTTGAAGGTCCAGAAGATGAGTACGATGGATGCTCACCATTGGCTTAATGCCAAGAAAGGCGACCTCCGGTCGATAATCAACTCTAGAGTCGGCGACCTGTGTGATAAGCTCAATAGATCGACTCCAAAGCAGGACGAAAAGGCGGAAGACCTACGAGCGCTTCTAAACGAAGCAAAGTTGAAGCGTATTAATACACCCGAGTGATTAAACGTGATTTTGGAGGATCACCCTCCTACATTGACTCAGATTCGTTCAGTCAAAGATTTTCACAGAAGAGCAATCATCGCAATGAATTGGTGCGCCATTTGGGAAAAAGTTCCCCAAATCACTTTCTTCGTCGTCGACGCCGCAGGAGTTCACATGCCCCACAACACTCCCTCCTCGTCTAACTCGTCAACTTTTGCATGGAAGACCGCCGACATGAGAGGAATTAGCCCCTTCATTACAACTCACGAGCTGAACGTTGACTCAACATTTAAACCTGTTCGGCAAAAAAAGAAGAAAGTTGGGCCCCGAACGTTTGAAGGCAATCAACAGAGAAGTCGACCGACAGTTAAGCGTATGGTCGATCGCCGATTTCACTGATTTGAACAAAGCTTGTCTGAAGGATAACTTCCCTCTTTCACATATAGATCTCGATTATAATCATTCGTGGACGCCTTCTTAGGATACAACCAAATCATGATGCACCCTCACGATTGGGAAAAAACAACATTCATCTCAGACGTAGGAACCTATTGCTACAACGTCATGCCATTCGGCCTCAAGAACGCAAGCGCAACTTATCAGCGCCTCGTCAACAAAATGTTCGTCAATCGATTGGGAGACACAGTGGAAGTCTACATCGTTGACATGATGGTCAAATCTCGCCTAGCGGCTGATCACCTTAGTCATTTGATCGATTGTTTTTCAACACTCAACGAATACGGCATAATGCTCAATTCGACTAAGTGTACATTCGGAGTTTCAACCGGCGAATTTCTCGGTTACATTGTAACACAAAGGGTATGTAACACAAAGGGGAGTCGAGGCAAAGCCAAAGCAAATCGCTGCGGTCTTAGATCTCCTGAGCCCCAAAAACTGTCGAGAAGTGCAACGGTTAACATGACAAGTGGCAGCGCTCAATCGATTTATTTCACGATCGATCGATAAGTGCCTCCCTTTCTACAACCTATTGCGTGGCAACAAGAGGTTTGTTTGCGACGAAAAGCGTGAAGAGGCTTTCAACCAACTGAAACACTACCTCACCATGCCGCTCGTATTGGCTAAACCAGAAAAAGGGGACATACTGTACCTCTATATTGCGGTCTCCACGATTACCGTTAGCAACGTCCTTATCAAGGAAGATTGAGATGACCAACATCCTCAACGAAAGGCTCCGGCATCGGCGTCCAATCGCTAATAGGTGAATTGATACGTCAATCGTTCCTCCTGAATTTCAAAGCGTCTAATAATTAGGCGGAGTATGAATCATTTATTGTCGGACTGCGTCTTGCCAAGCCTGTCGGGGTAAAGCGGATCCACACGTACTCTGATTCTCAGTTGGTCGCCAATCAGTTCAGCGTAGTCTACGACGCAAAGAACGATCGAATAGACGCATACCTCCGAGTAGTTCAAGACCTCGTTAAAAATTCAAATTCTTCGAACTAACAAGAATCCCGTGCGGAGAGAACGTTTGCGCCGACGCCCTGGCCGCGCTTGGTAGTAACCCCCACGATCAAGTAAGTCAGACGATACCCATCCAACATATCGACCGACCTAATATTTCGCCTTCTTCAGAGGATAGCGTAATCATAGCCTCGATCTTCGAGACTGACAATATGGTAATCGATGGGTCGATCGGCGAAGCAAACGCACAATCTCTCGATTGGAGAATCTCTTTCCTCGACTATCTGACAAGCGGAGCGCTACCAACAGATCTGTGGGAAACGTGCCGATTGATAGCCAAATGTCGAATAACATGCAAGCTCTATTGTCGTACAGCCAACAATGTCCTTCTAATGTGCATCCACGGCGAAGAAATTCGTCTGTTCATCGCCGAAATCAATGAAGGAGCAGCTGGTAACCACTCCGGCAGGTAAGGATTAGTCCTCAAGATTAAAAGGTCTAGGGCATATCTGGCCGACTATGGTTGCCGACTAAGAGGCGTACGCTCGAAATTGTGATCAGTGTCAATGAAACGCTTCGGGCATACATTCGCCAACCAAGCTATTACAAACAACCGTAGCACCTTGCCCATTCATGCGATAGGGAATGGACATCGTCGGACAACAGTTCGCTGTTCATCTCACACAATTTCCGCAGCTGCTGCGACCCCCCGTTACTCATAGGGAAATGGACAGGCAGAAGCGACAAACAAGACGATCATTGACAGAATCAAGAAATGCCTTAACCCCAAAAAATGACATTGGGCGGACGAACTCGACGGAGTCCTTTGGTCCCATCGAACAACCCCGAGAAGCGTGACGGGTCAAAAGCCCTTCTCTTGAGCCTAGTACATTGAAGCAATGACTCTAGCGGAAGTCAACGTCACTTGTCTGGGTCGAGCGAAAATGCCCCAGAATGTCGAACTCAATAAAGATATGATGCTCGACGCCCTTAATGTGATCGAATGACGGGATTAAGCCCTCCTACGACAAATTTAGCTTGAGGAGCGATCGGTCGTGTGCATGGAGATACATATACGTACATCCGGCCGATCGAAATCAGATCAGAAGAAGATAAGAAAAGAAAAAAATGCAACAACCATTCAATCATAAACATAGGTAACCTAAGCATGCCATTCTCAGAACCAATTTTTCATACCCCGCTTACAAGAAATTAAGTTCCTTGCAAGCGAACTGGGGGCTTGATGTAGGAGAGAGATTGAACATCCCTCTACAAAGCCCGTAAAATAACAGGCTTCGGCCCACCTGAGGTCCGCTCGATTGAAGTTCGACTTAAAGAGAGATCAAACCGGAAGTCCGAACGACCGGTTTACTTCAATAACCGGCCAGCCTAGTCAAATCAGACCCGGTTTTGTGGACTATCGCTAGCTCGAAAGCCCATTAAACGCGAAAACGATCTTGGGTCTTTCGAGCAAGCTTTAGGGTGAACGAGGCAGGAACAAACTTAGAGGTATAAAAGGACGACATAGGAGAGAGAGAAAGGGATCCGAAAACAGACACAAAAATACTGACGGCAAGATCTAGGGTTTATCGACTGATCGAACTCTCTTGTATTCTCGTCGGCGCTTTCTTAAAAGTTTCGACCTTTCCGTTTCTTTTAACTTTCTCGTAATCACATCTGTCATCACATATTTCGTTTCTCTTTTACATGACGTTTTGAATTTTGGCAAATTAATTAAGAAGGCTAATATAATACATATTGTAACCTTTTAATTAATGTTAAGTTAATCTTCTTTGCTATATTCGTTTGATAAAGATAAGGGTAGAAATAGTCATAATGTGTCAATTTATGTCTTGAATTTTGCAAACGACAAATATTTTGACACAAGAAGAAAACTATAAAACATCAAGTAAAAAAGGGCTTATTTGTGAAATGGCCATAAAAAAAAGAAAAATTAGATTTTTGGAGAGAATGATGAGAGAGATAGGAAGAGGAATAAGGAGAGAGAGAGGAGGATTTTAACCAAATACTAAATTGTGGTTTTTTTTGGGTGTTATTATTATGAAAGATGAATAATATCTTTTATTTCTGCTTGAAAGATCCGTTACATTGATCACTCCCTTTTATAAAATAAGAGTGTGTAACAAGTGGCTACAAATGGATAAAACCAATAGTAGAATATTAAACCATCGGTTTAACATACTAAACCGATTGGTCAATTTACATACTCTATTATACCACCTCAAGATGAGCCGAATATTGAAACAAGACTCATCTTGCCAATAAGAAAACCAAACTGAGTTGGAAACAAAGCTTTAGTAAATACATCAGCGACTTGAGCAGAAGTACGTACGTGCATAGTATTGATTAGGTTGGATTCAATCTTCTCACAAAACAAAGGCATTGGTTGAGAAGAATGAACCTGAAACTCAGCAAGCAACTTGACCAACCAAGCAATTTCACACGTAGCAAGAGCCATAGCTCGATATCCGACTCAGCAGAGGAACGTGAAACAACATCTTGTCTTTTTAGATTTTCAAGAAATAACACTATCACCAAGGAAAGTACAAAGACCAGATGTTCATCGGCGAGTATTTGAACAAGAGTTCCAATCAGCATCAGTATAAACCATAAGTTAAAGGTCAGAGTTAGTGGGATAGAATAATCCGAGGCCAACAGTTCCTTTAAGATATTGAAGAACTTTGTGAGCAGCTTTTAACATATGTACACCTCAGGTTTATCAAGAATAAATTCACCATTATTCAGAGATAGCTTAACACTCGGTTCCATAGAAATAGAAGAAGGTTTCCATCCCATAAAACTAGTTTCTTCAAGCAACTCCAACACATATTTGCATTGGCAAACAAAAATACCCTTCTCTGATCGAGCAATTTCCAAACCGAGGAAGTACTTCAAAGGACCCAAATCTCTCAGTATGAAAGCAGTTTGAAGATCCTTCTTTAATCGAACAACAGCCTCATCATTGTTTGAAGCAATAACAATGTCATTCACATATACTAATAAAGCTATATAAACAGCACCAGTGAAGTGAATAAACAGAGCTTGATCAGACTGAGATTTCTGAAATCCATGATGAACCAAAGTAGAACTGAATTTCAAAAACCATTGCCTAAATACTTGCTCAAGTCCATAAGGAGATTTTTGAAGCTTAAGCACAACATTATCAGGTAATGATTCCCCCTTTGTTACAACATATCCTAGTAGCAAAATCATATATATTTCTTCGTCGAGATCACCATTGAGGAATGCATTTGAAATGGCAAGTTGATGGAAGCTCCAGTTCTTGGCTGCAGAAACAGAAAGCAAAGTACAAACTGTGGTCATCCTGGCTATTGGAGAGAAGGTATCAATAAAATCTAAACCTTCTCTCCCCATCTGCACCCAATAAGAGTTTTACTCGGTGGTAAAGAACAAACAATCCATGTTCATCCATAGCATCATTCTAAATCTTAAGCTTCTTTGCTTGAGAATAAGACTGTGGTTCTGAAAACTTATCAATGATACAGATAACAGCTCGATGTTCATCAGACAACCGTGTAAGATTTATGTAAGTAGAGATAGTACACCTTTCATCAGCAAGAGTATTACAATAATAGTTTCGAAGATGAGCTGTTTGTTTTCTCTTGCGTTTAGATGATTCTGCAACATCAGTAAGAGGGACACTGATGTTTTCTGAAGCATCAGGTGTGTTGCATAGGAATTTGTTCAGCAGATGCTTCAAATACATCAGTTGGGCAAGATTCCTTGGTAACAAAGGGAGTTCAAGTTTCGAAGAAAACCACATGTCTCGAGATAGATATATCATTACTCTCTAAATCCAAAAGCTTGTACCCTTTATAACCAGCAAAATATCCTAAAAATACACAAGCTTTTGATCTTGGTTGAAACTTGTGACGTTGATGAGGAGAGGTAGACTGGTAACATAAACAACCAAAGGTACGCAGCGAGGAATAGTCTGGAACTTTGTTGTGTAGCAACTCAAAAGGAGACTTGTTATCTAGAACATGAGAGGGCAATCTGTTAATCAGAAATATTGCAGATAAGACATAATCTCCCCAATAATGGATAGGAATATTTGATTGAAACATCAGAGATCTTGCCACATTCAATATGTGTTGATGTTTCATTTCAACAACAGAATTCTGTTCAGGTGTCTCGAGACAAGAATGGTAAGGAAGAACACCCTTTGCCTTGAAGAGATCACTGAATTTAAGCTCAGGAGCATTATCTGATCTTACTGACTTGACTGGCAAGCCAAACTGAGTTTCGACCATCTTAATGAAATCAGGAAAGATTCACATAGCTTCATCCTTTCGCTTCATCAGGAAGATCCAAGTAGCTCGAGAATAATCATCAACAATAATCAAGAAATACTTATAACCTTCAGTAGTGGGAATGGAGAAAGACCCCCACGTATCAATGTGTACCAATTCAACGGCTACAGAATATCTATTCTGTTGAGAAGGAAAAGGAAGATGTCTTTGTTTAGCCAATTGACAAGTAGAACAATGTAATGAATCATCTTTATTTCTTTTAGTGAATCCAAGTACATCTTTTAAGAAATCCACTCTATCATAAGAAGGAGACCAAGTCTACTATGCCACAAGGCAACATCAACGGACTACTATCTGACGGGAAAAAAGGCGGCAGACTGGAATGAATCGGAATGAAGTTAGCTCCAGCGACGACAAAGGTCTGATAATAAAAAAAAAAAGAGGAGACGGAGAGAAGGGAGAAAGAAAAATAAAAAACAACAAATTTAGCTTGAGGAGTGATCGGTCGTGTGCATGGAGATACATATACGTACATCCACCGATCGAGATCAGATCAGAAGAAGATAAGAAAAGAAAAAAATGCAACTACCGTTCAATCGTAAACATAGGTAACCTAAGCATGCCATTCTCGGAAACCATTTTTCATACCCCGCTTACAAGAAATTGAGTTCCTTGCAAGCGAACCGGGGGGGGGGGGGGGCTTACTGTTGGAGAGAGATTGAACATCCCTCTACAAGACCCATTAATTAACAGGCTTTGGGCCACTTGAGGTCGGCTCGATTGAAGTTTAATTTAAAGAGAGATCAAACCGAAAGTCCGAACGAACGGTTTACTTCAATAACCGGCCAGCCTAGTCAAATCAGACCCGGTTATGTGGACTATCGCTAGCTCGAAAGCCCATTAAACGCGGAAACGATCTTGGGCTTTCGAGCAAACTTTAGGGCGAACGAGGCAGGAACAAACTTAGAGGTATAAAAGGACGACAGAGGAGAGAGAGAGAAAGGAATGCGAAAACAGACACAAAAATACTGACGGCAAGATCTATGGTTTATCGATTGATCGAACTCTCTTGTATTCTCGTCGGCGCTTTCTTAAAAGTTTTGACCTTTAACCTTCTCGTCATCACATATTCCATTTCTCTTTTACATGACGTTTTGAATTTTGGCACATGAATTAAGAAAGCTAATATAATACCTATTGTAACCTTTTAATTAATGTTAATTAATCTTTTTTGCTAGATTCGTTAAAGATAAAGGTAGAAATAGTCACAATGTGTCAATTTCTGCCTTGAATTTTGCAAACGACAAATATTTTGACACAAGAAGAATACTGTAAAACATCAAGTAAAAAAGGCTTATTTGTGAAATGGCCATAAAAAAAAGAAAAATTAGATTTTTAGAGAGAAGGATGAGAGAGATAGGAAGAGGAATAAGGAGAGAGAGAGGAGGATTTTAACCAAATACTAAATTATGGTTTTTTTGTGTTATTATTATGAAAGATGAATAATACTACCTCCGTTCCCGAAAGTAAGATTTCTAAACTATTTACGCATATTAAGAAATATAATAAATGTTCATAGTTACATTTATTATTTGTTTTTCTAGCCACTTTTTAATTAATATCCACCAATAAAATTCAATCAATTCAAATATTCATAATTAATGCTTCTTAAAAATATACAAAATTACCTTAAAAATATAAAAAATCTATCTTTATGGAACTAAAAATAAATCTAGAATATTCTACTTTCAGGAACGGAGGTAGTATCTTTTATTTATGCTTGAAAGATCCGTTACATTGATCACTCCCTTTTATAGAATAAGAGAGTGTGTAACAAGTGGCTACAAATGGATAAAACCAATAACAGAATATTAAATCATCGGTTTAACATTCTAAACCGATTGGTCAATTTATATACTCTATTATTCCCCCTCAAGATGAGCCGAATATTGAAACAAGACTCATCTTGCCAATAAGAAAACCAAATTGAGGTGGAAACAAAGCTTTAGTAAATACATCAGCGACTTGACCAGAAGTACGTACGTGCAATTCAATCTTCTCACGAGTCGTATGACAATCGTTTTCAATATGTTTAGTGCGTTCGTGAAATACTGCATTATTTGCAATATGAATCGCAGCAGTAGAATCACAAAACAAATGCACTGGTTGAGAATAATGAACCTGAAACTCAGCAAGCAACTTGACCAACCAAGCAATTTCACGCGTAGCAAGAGCCATAGCTCGATATTCCGACTTAGCAGAGGAACGTGAAACAACATCTTGTTTCTTAGATTTCCAAGAAATAACACTATCACCAAGGAAAGTACAAAGACCAGATGTTGATCGGCGAGTATCTGAACAAGAGTTCCAATTAGCATCAGTATAAACCTAAAGTTGCAGGTCAGAGTTAGCGGGATATAATAATCCGAGGCCAACAGTTCCTTTAAGATATTGAAGAACTTTGTGAGCAGCTTTAAGCTGAGACGTTGTTGGTGCTGAAGAGAATTGACACAATTTATTCACCGCAAATGTGATATCAAGACGAGTAATTGTCAGATACATTAGCTTCCCAACCAAACGTCTGTACACCTCAGGTTTATCAAGAATAGTTTCTTCAAGCAACTCCAACACATATTTGCATTGGCAAACAAAAATACCCTTTTATGATCGAGCAATCTCCAAACCGAGGAAGTACTTCAAAGGACCCAAATCTCTCAGTTTGAAAGCAGTAGATAGATCCTTCTTTTACTGAACAACAACCTCATCATTGTTTGAAGCAATAACAATGTCATCCACGTATACTAGTAAAGCTATATAAACAGCACCAGTGAAGCGAATAAACAGAGCTTGATCAGACTGAGATTTCTGACATCCAAGATGAACCAAAGTCATAAATATTGTCAGGTAATGATTCCCCCTTTCTTGCAGCATATCCTAGTGGCAAAGTCATAAATATTTCTTCGTCGAGATCACCATTGAGGAATGCATTTGAAATGTCAAGTTGATGGAGGCTCCTGCTCTTGGCTGCAGAAACATAAAGCAGAGTACGAACTATGGTCATCTTGGCTACTGGAGAGAAGGTATCAATAAAATTTAAACCTTCTCTCTGTGTATATCATTTGGCAACTAAACGGGCCTTGAAACGTTCAACTGTGCCATCAGCATTCAATTTAACCTTAAAAACCCATCTGCACCCAATAGGAGTTTTACCCGGTGGTAAAGAACAAAAAATCCATGTTCTGTACTTTCCAAAGTAGTATCTTCAACATCCATAGCATCATTCCAAATCTTAAGCTTCTTTGCTTGAGAATAAGACTGTGGTTCTGAAAACTTATCAATGATTTAGATAACAGCTCAATGTTTATCAGACAACCGTGTAAGACTTATGTAAGTCGAGATAGTATACCTTTCATCAGCAAAAGTATACCTTTCATCAGCAAGAGTATTACAATAATAGTCTCGAAGATGATCTGGTTGTTTTCTCTTGCCTTTAGATGATTCTGCAACATCAGTAAGAGGGACACTGATGTTTTCTGAAGCATCAGGTGTGTTGCATAGGAATTTGTTCAACAGATGCTTCAAATACATCAGTAGGGCAAGATTCCTTGGTAACAAAGGGAGTTCGAGTTTCGAAGAAAACCACATGGCTCGAGATAGATATATCATTACTCTCTAAATCCAAAAGCTTGTACCCTTTATAACCAGCAGAATATCCTAAAAACACATAAGCTTTTGATCTTGGTTGAAACTTGTGACGTTGATGAGGAGAGGTAGACTGGTAACATAAAAAACCAAAGGTACGCAGCAAGGAATAATCTGGAACTTTTCTGTGTAGCAACTCAAAAGGAGACTTGTTATCTAGAACATGATAGGGCAATCTGTTAATCAGAAATATTGCAGATAAGACATAATCTCCCCAATAATGGATAGGAATATTTGATTGAAACATCAGAGATCTTGCCACATTCAATATGTGTTGATGTTTCATTTCAACAACAGAATTCTGTTCAGGTGTCTCGAGACAAGAATGGTAAGGAAGAACACCCTTTGCCTTGAAGAGATCACTAAATTTAAGCTCAGGAGCATTATCTTATCTTACTGACTTGACTGGCAAGCCAAACTTAGTTTCGACCATCTTATTGAATTCAGGAAAGATACAAATAGCTTCATCCTTTCGCTTCATCAGGAAGATCCAAGTAGCTCGAGAATAATCATCAACATTAGTCAAGAAATACTTATAACCTTCAGTAGTGGGAATGGAGAAAGACCCCCACGTATCAGTGTGTACCAATTCAAAGGTTACAGAAGATCGATTCTGTAGAGAAGGAAAGGAAGATGTCTTTGTTTAGCCAATTGACAAGTAAAATAATGTAATGAATCATCTTTATTTCTTTTAGTGAATCCAAGTACATCTTTTAAGAAATCTACTCTATCATAAGAAGGATGACCAAGTCTACTATGCCACAAGGCAGCATCAACCACAACAGAAGAACAAGAAAACAAATGATCAGGAACAACAGGCGATATAGAAGAGAAATCAAGCACGTAGAGTCCAGCAACTTGTCTATCCTGTCCAATCATCTGCTCCTTTGTACGATCTTGAATCACACAAGAACTCGCATCAAAAATCACTTGTGAATTCAAATCTTTGGTTAACTGACTGATACTAAGAAGATTCAGTCGAAAATCCGAGAATATAGTACATTCTTAATGATTATATGATCATTCAGTCTGATATTTCCAACTCCTACGATTTGAACGGTAACACCACTAGGAAGAGTAACAGAACTACTCATGCCAATAGACAAACTTGTAAACAAGGTTTTACCATGAGAAACGTGATGTGTAGCACCACTATCAATGATCCAAGTCTGAGGACTCGATGCAGATTTAGTAGCTGTCAAAACTCCAATAAAACATAGTGTAGAAAAGGAGAAAGAAATACCATTCAAGACTGAATCAACCACTTCGTCAGGTGACATAGAATCACGAGGAATAGAAGATGTAGAAGGCATTTTGAAGCTGTGTGCT
This sequence comes from Eruca vesicaria subsp. sativa, assembly GCA_932364175.1. Classification (NCBI taxonomy): domain Eukaryota; kingdom Viridiplantae; phylum Streptophyta; class Magnoliopsida; order Brassicales; family Brassicaceae; genus Eruca; species Eruca vesicaria. The sequence goes on from CAKOAT010995153.1 coordinate 70,804, forward strand.
GAAGTAGGCAGTCATGTCATGTACTGATTCTTAGATAATCCACCAATCAGAGTGTCAATATCTTTTGAAGTAATACCAGATTTTGAAGAACTGTCTTTGCCAAAGATAAATTAGTAACCACAGGTTTGGTAGAACCAGTCTTTGCCAAGAGATAAATTAGTAACCACAAGTTTGGTAGAACCAGACGACTTCTCTGTATGTTGTTGTTTCTCAGTAGAAGCCTTCTCAGAAGCAGTCTTGTATTTGTGTTTAAAACCCGGAGGATAACCATGAATCATGTAACAACCATCAACAGTATGACCCATATAGCCACAATGAGAGCATTGCACCTTCTTTTGTTTAGGATTATTGTTGTAAGAAGCATTCACTGATATCGGATCAGAAGAAGAAACTGTGAATGCTGAAGCATTGTTCTGCATCAATGGAGCAAAGCTACGTTGATTGTGATCTTGATCCAAGAGGTTATAGATCTCTGCCAAGTCAGGAATGGTCTTTTTCATGATGATTTGACTACGAATGGTCGCGTAAGACTCATTAAGTCCTGCCAGAAATTTGATGATCTTGGTGTGTTCAGCCTTTGCATCAGCTGCCTTGCAACAAGTATAACCGTGACAAGTACTAATACATTCAGCACCATCTAAATCATCCCATAGAGTTTTCAAAGCAGTATAGTAATCAGAAAGACTCATACTACACTGTTGAAGAGACCAAATATGTTGAGTGAGCTGATAAGATCGTGGAATATTATTGATGTGAAAACGAATCATCAAATCTTTCCAAATCTCAACAGCATCATTAAAACGGAGTATACTCTTGTATGGACTTGGAAACCGAATTCAATAACCACGATTTTACCATACTATTGCATCGTGACCAAATTCGAAAGCTAGGATGTGATTCCAAAGGACGTGGAAGAGATCCATCAATGAAAGCTGTTTTGTTTTTTGCATCCAAAACAACAGACTAGCAATTTTCCAGGAGTTAAAGTTAGATACATCGAATACCTCAGATATGATGACATTCCCCGGACTATCACTATTTGTAGTACGATGGATACGATGGAGTTGGGGTAGTCGTCGGAAGCACCGGAGACTGAGGGATCAGAGCTTCCTGAGTGATCAGAGAAGGTGAGGAAGGAGAATCATCTTGAGATCGAGATTTTTGAGCTGAGGACACCGATTTGCCACCGCGACACCGTGGTTTTCGTACGGATACCATCGCCGATGTTGATGAATATTTACGATCAAAGAGAGCTTGATCGGAAATAGAACGCTGGAGTAAAATGCTCTGATACCATATTATAAAAGATGAATAATATCTTTTATTTCTGCTTGAAAGATCCATTATATTGATCACTCTCTTTTATAGAATAAGAGAGTGTGTAACAAGTGGCTACCAATGGATAAAATCAATAACAGAATATTAAACCAACTTTCCCAAAAAAGAACCTAGGAAGTAGTATTGATGAATAGTGCAGTCTGTGTTTAGGGCAACTGTAGACACAGATATTAAATTAGTAGCCAATGATTTCCCTCCCTCTAAATTAAATACGGTAGTGGCTACTCTTGTAATTTTTCAGAAAACCAGGGTTTTATTAAGTCGTTGTTCTTGTAAGTTATAAATTACACTCAAGTCGTGAATGTAAGAATTATCTCGATCAAAGATTTCAACACCGGAAAACTAGAACACCTTCTTTTTTGGATTAGTATCGATCAAAGATTTCAACACCGGAAGACTAGTAAGTTAGTTTCTTTCACTCTTCGCTCTTTTAATAATAATGACTTTTGCTCTTCGCTCTTTCAATCGTGTAATAATAATGACTTTCGCTCTTGGCAATTTTGTTTTCAATCGTGTAATAATAATGATCTTCTTGTTGTTCTTTTCAATCGCAAACGTTCAGTAGGTTATTTAGTGTAATAATAATGATCTTCTTGTGTTTTTTAGTGATTAATTTTAAATCTTTTATCAAAATCATGTGTTATTGGTTATTGTATTTAAAATATTTTGTTAAAAGATTTTGAAATCTAATGTTATTAGTTCTTGTATTTACATTTTTTCATTAAAAAAATTCAAAATCTGTTGTTATTCAATTTTATACATAAATACAAGATTTAAAATCTGGTGTTATTCATGTTTGATAAAAAAATTCAATTCCTTTGACTTGAAATACTTTCAATGAATTTGCATACAGTTTTATGTGTAAAATATTGGAGTCAAAATAACATATTACCTCATGATTTTATAAACATTTTCAGTTAAAACCAAGACTCAAATGAAAAAAAACATGACGTGATGAAAAATACTCATCTAGTGGCAACATTTCTCACTTTAATAAATCAAATTCTTTGTATCCAGAAAATATATGAACATGAAGTGGCTTTTTCATCTATATCAGTCATTTGATCAAACCCAGAAAATAGATTTCATCGTTGACTAAACTCAAATTTCTATTACACTGATCAGATTGGGTTTTTTTTTTTATCGCACTTCAGATACTATATGCTATTATTGTTGTCACTCATAATAATGAATATAAATGTTTTTTTCATTGTGTACTAATAGTGAGCTTATGCTAGTAATGTTTTTTTGAACGTATATTTTATAGTTTTTAAACTTTGGAATTACAATTCAATTTATAATCTATGAATAAAATTTTTTTTTGCTGAAAAAATCCATGAATAAATTGTAATTCTGTTAGAGAAATCAAATCATATTATGTTGAAAATATAAATACATTAACAAAGATATTATGAAATAAAATTTATGGTTTTGTTTTGACTTTATCACAAAGTTTCTATGTATAATTTTCTTTTAACATAATATAAACAAGTTGTTGCTATATCAAATGATGCATTATTACTTTAGTCTTTAGCCTTGAAAATGTCACCAAGCAAAAAATTAAAGAGAACACAACCCTGCACCAAACGGTAACCAAAAACCCAGAAACAGAGCAAAACATTAAATACACACTTTTAGCAAAAAAAAAAAAAACATAAAATACACTTTTTTAGTTTAACAAAATAAAAATTGCTTTGCTATATCTAAATTCTTGTTATAAGAAAGGCACGCAACAACAAAGACGTTATTTTTATGAGGTATGACGCTTTTGGGAAATCAAAACAATCGTTTGATTCTTATATTTTACAAATTCTTTTATTTTAGTTGCTTAGATAGACATAAGAAAAACAAACACATAACAACAGTGTGAATCGAAGAAAACAAATGTTGTTGCTTGAGATTATTTTCATCTCTGTATTATAGAGTTGGAAGAAAACAAATGTTGTTGCTTGAGATTATTTGCATCTCTGTATTATAGAGTTGGAAGAAAACGAGAATTTACTAAACTAAATTAGATTTACGTACATGGGTGAATAGTTAACAAACTTCTGAATCAAAGGAAGAAACAATTATGAGACTAAGGAAAAAATGCTCAGCACAAATGGAGGATTAAAAAATCATGGAAGGAGACAAGGCACGTCTCGCTTGTCTTCTTATTTGTTTTTCAAGTTTTTTTAAAAAAAATTAAGATATTGTATATATATATTATAAAGATTTATTTATTTTTTAAAACAATCTTATATTCTTGTTAAAACTGTATATTTTAATATTAAATCATTTCTGATCATAAAATTTGATAATAATACTAAGTATTCAGATTGGATAATTTAGTAAATTCATATTTACAAAAGTGTATTCTTCAAATTGTTTAAATATATGTATAGTTTTTTTTTCACTGAAAATATTTATTCATCAAAAACAACCATTGACACAAACTAAAATCTAAGGAACATCCAACTGAAACCAAAGGAACTGGCAACTAAAACCCACACATGGCAGCTTACATGATCAAAGAATAACACATACATTACTACAAAGAAAAATTCAAACCCTCGGTCCACCGAACAATAACATCAACCTCTACAACACCGAGAGCACACGTCTCCAAGTGAATGAAACCAGACTTTATAACCCGACAAGATAGATCCACTCTATGATTACATTCTCTTCCAGAAACGGTAGCGACACAACTTCATTGCATCCGAACTACACCTCAATAAAAACCTTACAAAGATCACTCCAATCTCAACAGATCTAGAGTTTAATGAGGTCAACCCGTCAACAACCACCGAAAACATAATAGGAGACTGGCAGTTACAGACAGGAAAACATTCACACCATCATCAAAAACCAGAAAACACTACAAGCCTATGACCAAAAACCACCAGAGAGTCCACTAATTTCCCGAGAGAGATAACAGACAAAATACTATCTAGACAACATGAACATCACATAACTAAAATATGTGTAGTTTTCAAATTATATCTAATTTAGGTATGTTTCTCCAAATTTTCCCTATAAAAAATGTTGAGATTTTTAATTAAGACAAAGTTAAATTTGGGTTTTATAAGCCCCAAAAAAATTCACTAAATTAAATTTTTAGTGTCTAGCCCAAACAAAATTCAAAGTTAAACTCACACTACGATCCAGATAGAAAAAGCTCAAAAGAATAATGAGCTTTAAGCTCGAACCATACCAAAAACAAAAATTATTGTATTACTATATGTTGCAACTGTTGTTCGAACTCTGGTATAGGGGTGTGTTTAAAGTCCATACATACATTAACTAATTGAGCTGCAATGAAACTCATACAGTTTATTTCTATGTTCTAATTAAAATTCGTCGTTTCAGGATGGGAATCCAAGACACCCCACCTGAGGTTGCAGATCACACGATTCCGGCGACATGGGGATTCCTATTCCTCGGCCTCGTCGGAATCTTTCTGTTAGGGTTGGTGATCTACGAATGCATCAAGCGTCGTGGCAGGACGTCTGCCCAAGTCACCCCCGGGGAGTTGGAGTTGGGTAATGCAGCTCCCTGATTATGGCGCGTTGGATAAATAAAAAAAAATCAATTATATAAAATTTATATGAAAATGATTTATTATAAGTGTAACTTGAGTATTATATAGTTATGTAATTTTATCTTTTTGATCATAAACTTATAAATAGAAGTTAAAGTTATATTTTGTTTTCTAACTCGTGATATAATACATGATCATAATTTAAAAGGAAATTAATATATTTTAGTTTTAATGAAATATTCATTGTAAGTTTAATATATATATTAGTTTGACTAAAATATTTTATAATTTTACCGAATAAGAAAATTTTAGTTGTAAGGTTTTTATGCAATTTTCTCTTTAATAGTTTACTTCAAAACATTCTGAAAAAGGTACATCAAAATTTCTCATAAAACATCTATTTTCATTTACATAGTTATGTTAATTACATACGGCATATTTTGTTTGCCAGATTAAACAACAGCCGAAGGAGTTAAGATTATGTTCACTTTGTTTCGTGGTTGAAATAAATTATCGAATAGTTTTTCTTAACTAATTCAAACCGGTTAATTATGAATTTTCTAAACTACAACGAATCATGAATAATATTATATGAATCTATAACGTCTGAAATTTATTAGATTATGATCACATTTAGTTCCAAAATATTATAATCTCCACAAAATATGGTAACATCTGTGTTAATAAATAGTTAAAATTGGTAACTAAAATTAAAGAGTAGGATTTCATTGTAAATAATTCATAAATTAAAGACAGAATCCTAATAGAGATTATGTTTTAATAGTATAGATAGATTTTGATATGCACTTTAAAACCATGGATAATTTTTCCTTTCCAAATTACATACAATATTTTTAATAGTATAAATTTTAATAAATTCAGTTTTCCTCATATAATTCTAATTTATATATATCCAAAAATCAAATTTTACTTTAAAATAGCTTTTAAGTTGGTGACTTATGTCATCATCCTCCGCAGTATACCATATCATTATATATGCAAACCGATTTGAAAAAAAAGTCAAATTTTTTTTATTCTTAATAATATAATAAATGTGATTGAATTGGAAAAAAAATCATTTCAGTATCATATATTTAAAATAATTTATTAAAATAATATAGTAAAAAGTAAAATTTACTTATACTGATATGCTTACTTTCTCATATTTGTAGTTTAAAAAATTCTTATTTAAAAGAAGAAATCTGATTAAAAAATATTATATAACCCAAAATTATAATAAAAAATAATTTATACTGTTATATATAAATATTTTATTTGAAAAGAATTCAGAATATATAATTAAAATTAGATAATATATAATAACTTAACTATATATATAATAAAGTGTAAGAATTATACTATGATAATTTCCCCTAATTGCTAAGTGCCATTTATTTTAAAACTTATAACCTTAAATTTTATGTGATTTAATATTTAAACTCAAGCAAACATTTATAATTCGGAATAGTAATGATCATTATTAAATTTTTATGTAGTCTATCTAACTTAAATATATTTTCAGTTAAAATGATCAAACTACACACTAATTAATTAATTTACTTATAATTTCACCAAAATCATTGAGCAATTTTTAAAAGGTAATTCTAACTATTACTATAATAAACTCTTAAAATATATCAAATTAATAATTTTTAATGATTAATAAATTTACGATTTTCAAAGTAAGTAGTTAACTAAATAGATAACTTTTTAAGATAAAAACATAAAAATAATTTTACGATTAGTTAAAAATAAATTACACATTTTAAGTTAGATTTTATTTATTTTTCTGCTTGTAGTTAAGGCGGGTCTATACTAGTGTTAGTATATGAAATTATATATAAACAAGTTGTATTTGGTGGTTGCAAGTTTAGTCTTTTTATACTCTTTTTGTATATTTAATAGAGGTGACACAATCTCCCAAAGATGCTGGGACATACTACTTGCTTATAAAGAAATGGAAATGATCTTTTCTGTAACTTCAGTAGAGAAGAAGTGGTGACAAGATCTATTATATGCAACATGACTCGGACACGTGCCTAAAGAGGCAATATTAATTAGGTTTAAAAAACTTTGTAATGTACCTTTTAGGTCTGGCCGTTGGAGTACTTCAGATATGAGTATGATCCATTTGTATTAGTTTTTTTTCAGGTTTTAAAACTAGTCGCATTCGAATATTACGAAAAACTAGATCAAGTTAGATTCTCTAATTTCAGGTGGGTTCAAGTTTGGGAAAATTGTCATTTAAATCACCAATTTTCAAATTTGGTTGAAATAAAGCATCAACTTTCTCAAAAGCCCAAAAAGCACTCAACTTTTGTTGACAAGCCATTTTAATCACAAACTTTCGTCGACCATACCAATTTAGGCATATCGTTAATTAACAATTATAGTTGACTAACGGTAGACTTAAAATGGTTTTCAAAGTTGATGTTTTTTTGGCACAAATATAAATCAATATTTATTTTACAATATTGGATATATTTTAAATATTGAAAATATTTTTATAACTGAAGCACTAATAAATAAAATTATAAATAAAAAATCCAATAAAAATAGAAATAAAACTCAATGTAAAATAATTAGTTAACATACATTAATTGAGTATCTTGGTTATAAAATGATAAGAATATTTTAATTATTTACGATTAATTTTTGTAAATATTTATATAATCCTATTTGAATTATGTTTTATAATTTTATTTTCAAAAGTTTGTTAATGAAATATTAATTTAACTCTTGTTTCTTAAATGAAAAAGTTATCGATTAACGAATTATTCATGATTCTTTCAGTTTATAATAAAAATCTTAAAACAAATCTATATATTTTCTATAAAATTTTTACAAGAGATTTTCTGCATTAAAAAAAAATAAGTTTCACCAAAATAGATAACTCTTTTTGTTATCCGATAACTCATTTTGTTTAAAAAATCAAGAATTGAAGTAATATTTTACTAACAAATTTTTGACAGTAAAATTATAAAACATAATCCGTGTAGGATTATACAAATAGTTTTTTAAAATTAATAGTAAATAATTAAAAAATCAGAATCATTTTTTAACTAAAATACTCAATTACGCATATGTTAATTAATAATTTTACATTGAGTTATGTTTATATTTTTGAATGGAATTTATTTTTTATTTACAATTTTATTTATTAGTGTTATAGTTATTTAAAAGTTTCAATATTTAAAAGCCAATATTTTGAAAAATTGTTGATTTATATTTGTGTCAAAAAAACACCAACTTTCAAAGACAATTTAGGCATACCGTTAGTCAACTATAACTGTTAACTGACGATATGACTAAATTGGTATAGTCGACGAAAGTTTGTGACTAAAATGGCTTATCAACAAAAGTTGAGTGTTTTTTGGCTTATGAGAAAGTTGGTGTTTTATTTCAACCAAATTTGAAAGTTGGTGATTTAAATGACAATTTTCCCGTTCAAGTTTTAACCAAAATAATCAAAGTACTCGAATCTATTCGAATATTTTATATCTAAATTACTTAAACTTATCTAAAAGCAACTAAAATCTTAAAATACTCAATATATATAGTTCACACTGATTATTTGTTTGTTCGAAAGTAACTGTAGATACAATGTTATTTGAGTATTTTATATCCAAAACATCAACTTCTATCTATAAATATTCAAAATAATAAATATATTTGATATATAGTTTTAGTTTTAGGTATTACTATTAGTAAATGTATAATTATAGATATTATTTTCATATATATTTATATGTTTGGATATATTCGGATACTCATTCGGTTCTTGGTATGGATTGGGTTCAGTTTCGATTTTTTTAGGTTTTGAAAAGAAAAGAATTTTTGGATATTTAGGCAAATATCTAATCAGATTTGATACCCTGCTTTTCAGGTTGGTGTCGGGTCAATACTTGGGATAAAGATATTATGCCCAGTCCTAGTACCTTTGGTGGCCGACTGATCTTGAGAAAGCTTTTACTTTTGTGTAATCTCATAGACGGTTTTATTCTTTTGGACTAAATCAATGGTCTCTTTACATAGAAAAGGAAAGATAGAATGGCAGAAATTTAGGAGACTGTAATATCATGGAAAGTAAAAGTATCTCCAAAAAGACACTCTATTTTAGAGTTTGCAAAACTCTATATTTGTAGTTTGTAGGTGTTATGCTCCCAAAACAAAACTTCAAATTTAACTTTAAAACTATTTGTATTTTATACTATTGTCCTTATAGTTATCATGACTAGTTTAAATTCATAGAAATTTTATAAATAACTAGCACATATATAAAAATATTACAGCAATATTAAATGGTAAAATATTACACTAAAATATGAATTATCAATAGAAATATATAATTAAATGTTAAACTATAAATAAAATATCACCTTAAGTTTTGTAATATTGTTGTTGTCTAGTTCTAATTTTAACTATTTTTAGTCTTATCTTGTTTTTTTGTGAAAACAATATGTGTAAAATTTAAATTTATAAAAAAAAACCTCGAAATATTAACGAGATATGAATTCTCAAGGGTTAAAATGATAAAAACATAAAATATATAAGACTTATAAATATAATGTATAATTGTAAGGACCAAAATGCAAAAAAAAATATAAAACTTTAAATTTGAAGTTTTGAGTTATGACACTCTATATTTAAAGTTTCACTACTCAAAACTTCAAATTTAAAGTTTTAGAGTTCCGTTTTGGAGAACCAAAAACTTCATATTTGAAGTTATAAAATATGTTTTGGAGATGTTTTAATACTCCCTCCGTTTCAATTTAATTGTCATTCTAGAGTTTTGCACACAGATTAAGAAAACAATTAATTTTACATATTTTCAAAATAAAAACACAATTACCTATACACCTAACCACTTTTCAACCAATGAAAAAATAGAATAACCTTTAAAATCAATAAATTTTGCATCGAAATTATAAAACGACACTTATTTTGAAACGAAAATTTTACTCTAAAATGACATATAATTTGAAATGGAGGGAGTAGAAAAATCAAAAGTATTTAATGATGTAGTGAATGATTAGGTTTGTTATGTTGACTTTGAGGTTGATCCAAACGGACCAAAACCAAGTTTTATTATATTTTCTTCCCAAAAAAAGTTCAATAAATACTTAATAAATACCCTTTTTCTTTTCCATCAAGTGCAGATTATCTAAAGAAATATCATAAAAATTCAATAATAGTTCTTTCTAATCAAAAATAAAAACAGACGAATAGTTTCTATTTAAGGTGAAACTGGAAAATAAAAAGTAGAAAAGTAGAGAGAATGTTATTAGTAAGAAGACAAACCAAAATATGTATTTATGTCCAACATTTAACAGCAAAAGGCTTTTTGAGTTTTGACACATGTTCCTTTCGTCGCTCCCATCTCTGTTTCATTTCTTTAATCATTTTATGTTCTTCCCATCTTCTTCTTCTTCTTCAATGAGCATTTGTTGTTCTTACAAAATCAAGTCAACGAAACTTCCTGATTCTTGTATTCAAAGCTAGATTTTGATTCTCAAACCTCTGTTGTGTGGCTTACTTACATCAAAAGATCCAAACTTTAAAACTCAAAAACAGAGCCAAATCTTGAACATCCACTTCAGACAGTCAACTCTGTTCCTCGATCTGTTTTCCCACATTTTCAGACCAAACCCACATCAAAAGTTTCAATCTTTAAACTAAGAAAAACAGAGCAATCTTGAACATCCATTTCAGACAGTCAACTCTGTTCCTCGATCTGTTTTTCCCATAGTTACAGACCAAAAGTTTCATTCTTTAAACTCAAAAACAGAGCCAATTCTTGACTCTTTCCTCATTACAGAAACCAGTTATGGTAGTAGAAGACCAAAACCCTGAAAACACCGGATCCATCCACGTGGACAAAGGAGAGAGTCGCTTCCTAAATGTAATGTATGGTCCAATCCGATGGATAAAGATGCTATCAACAGAGCTTCACTGGAGCTTTGTCTTCGGTGTGGTCTCACTCTACGGAATAAACCAAGGCCTTGGTGGCTCAATGGGCCGTGTAGCAACAGAGTATTACATGAAAGACGTCCAAAAAGTTCAGCCTTCGCCTCCATCCCCGACTCTGTTTTTTTTTTTTTTTTTTTTCCTTTCGAAGAATCATCAAAGCTCTATGAAGGTAATATCGTAAATGGGGCGATACAAAAGTTTCTGTGTCTTAGCCTACCGGAGACGGCGACACGCTCTTCATCGCTTGAGGAAGAAGATCGGAGAAGACAGGAAAACTGCTTCCAAGTTGGAGTCGAAGATGATAAGCGGCCAAGATTGTCGTTGCCGTTTTGAAGGACACGTGTTGGCAGGACACTAATCTTCTTAAGCCACCTCAAAACAGGCTTCAAGTTGTAATCTTCGTTTGTTGTTGGGATTTTGTAATGTTTCCCAACCCACTTTGTATTGACCAATCGTCCAAAAAAAAAAAAAATTGACTAAAAAAAAAAGAATTGGATAAACCAGAATCCAATTGATAACTAAACCAGAATTAAACCGACTAATTAAACCGAGGGTAATAACCATTCTAAACCGACTAAACCAAAATTCAATTCACAGTTACCAGAACTTAACCGACCCACTTTGTATTGACCAATGCCCTTCTACTTTCAATGAATGAAAAGTTGACTAAAAATCGTCCAAAAAAAAAGTTGACTAAAAAAAAAAGAATTGGATAAACCAGAATTCAATTCATAATTAAACCAGGACTTAACCGACTATTTAAACCGAGGGTAATAACCATTCTAAACCGACTAAACCAAAATTCAATTCATAATTAAACCACAACTAAACCGACTAATTAAACCGAAAGTAATAACCATTCTAAACCGACTAAACCAAAATTCAATTCATAATTAAACCACAACTAAACCGAAAGTAATAACCATTCTAAACCGACTAAACCATAATTCAATTCATAATTTAAACCAGACCTAAACCATAAAACCCAAATACAAAAAAAAAAAAAAAAAGTCAGCCAGCTTGTTTGATTCCTTCATCAATCAAATCATCACCACCTACTAAACTAAGAAGAAGAAAGACGAAGACTTTGAAAAACTCAGCTCTCTCAAAATCTCAAAAAAATGGGTTGCAGCGGTGGAACAACTCTGTTCTACCCACTCCTCATAACCCTCTCCGTCGCTCTCATCACATACAACCTCATCATCTCCTCCAACGCTCCTCTCAAACAAGACTTCCCTTCTTCCTCCTCCTCCATCATCGACCCAGTCATCGCATTGCCACGTGGCGGATCCAGAATCCGCGGCAGCAAAAGCGAGAGGAGGCTCTTCCACACGGCGGTAACAGCTTCTGATTCGGTCTACAACACGTGGCAATGCAGAGTCATGTACTACTGGTTTAAAAAGATCCGAGCGTCCGCTGGACCCGGATCCGAGATGGGCGGGTTTACCCGGATCTTGCATAATGGGAAACCCGATCGGTTTATGGATGAGATCCCTACTTTTGTTGCTCAGCCTTTACCTCCTGGGACGGATCAGGTTGATCAAAAAGTTTCGATTTTTATGTGTTTTTAGTTTTAATTCAGACATTGAAAATTTGAGGGTTTTGTCTGAAAGTTTTTTTTTTTAATTCGGACATTCATTTGAGTTTTTTTTTTTTGTCGGAACAGGGGTATGTAGTGTTGAACAGGCCGTGGGCGTTTGTGCAATGGCTTCAACAAGCTGATATTAAAGAAGAGTAAAAAAAAAAGCTTTTGACTTTGACCATTTGTGTTTGTGTAATTAAACTAAGAGTGTGATGTTTTTTTTTTCTGTTTGTGTTTGTGTTTCAGTTATGTTCTTATGTCTGAGCCTGATCATATTATTGTGAAACCTATACCGAACTTAGCTAAAGATGGGTTTGGAGCTGCGTTTCCTTTCTTTTATATTGAGCCGAAGAAGTACGAGAAAGTGTTGAGGAAGTATTATTCGGAAGAGAGAGGACCTGTGACGGATATTGATCCCATAGGGAACTCTCCTGTTATTGTCGGAAAGGTTTGTTTCTTTTTTTGTCCTGAAGAGTTTGGGATCAGTTTTTTTCAAAAGGGTGTTATGTTTTTGTAGGAAGCTTTGAAGAAGATTGCTCCCACTTGGATGAATGTTTCTTTGGCTATGAAGAAGGATCCTGAAGCTGACAAGGCTTTTGGCTGGGTTCTTGAAATGTACTAATCTTTTTGATTAAACCAAGTTATTTTGAAAAAAAAAAATTGGATCTGTTGTTTAGATGGTAACTTGTGTGATCTTTTGTGTATAGGTATGCATATGCTGTTTCATCTGCATTGCATGGTGTTAGCAATATTTTACACAAAGACTTCATGATTCAGGTAAAACTATTGACACACTTTGTTTTACATTTAGTAAAACTGTATATTGTTATTAAGCATGTTGCCGTTATAAAAGGAGGAGCCAAAAGTGTCTTTACCATGCTTATTATGATAACTGATATTCAGTTACTATATGTATGCACAAGTACATTGCATAATAATTTAATTGCAGTATTCCAATAAATTGTAATTCTAGATTATAGTGTGGCCATGGGTGAAGTTAGTATGGCTTGGACCCCAGTATATATACTGTTGCTTATTACATAAATACGTTTTTATGCATTAACTAAACTGACTTTGGTTATGTTTGTGGTAATGAATCAGCCTCCATGGGACACAGAGGTTGGTGACAAGTACATCATACACTACACTTACGGATGTGACTATGATATGAAGGTAAAGATTTGACACTTAAAAACAAGAGACAAAAATTAATAGATACAAACTTGATTACTGAGATTGGCATTAGTCTCTAACTTAATCACGGTTGTTTATTATTACAGGGTCAGTTAACATATGGGAAGGTTGGGGAATGGAGATTTGACAAAAGATCGTATGATAGTACACCGCCACCAAGGAACCTCACAATGCCTCCACCTGGTGTTTCACAGAGTGTGGTATGTTTACATGTCGTTTTCTTAGAATACTTTACGTATCATTACAAACAGAGCTCAGTTTTTTTTCTTCATTGATGTATTTTGGCAGGTAACATTGGTGAAGATGGTGAATGAAGCCACTGCAAACATTCCAAACTGGGGAGAATAGAGACTAGAGAAAACGGTGTATTTATTGAACAGATATCTTATCTGTATGTTAACCATGTCTCTTCAAAACACCTTGTTGTTACCTTTGTAAGATATATATAGCTTCTCATACAAAGTCTTTGTCTGGCATTTGCCATCTCTAATTCAGTACTGGTCTCTACTAGGTTTTGTTTTCTTAGTACAATACCTCAGAACATAAATACATGGAGCATCCCACAGTAAACAAAGAGATACTGACATAGACACCAGTCAATGTGAACAATAGTCAAAGTCTCCTACCTTGTTTCTTGCTCTTATACTTTTCAACTTGCCAGACTGGGTTGACTTAGAATTTAGAAGGGGACTCTTTTATTGTGTTGCTACTAAATGTTGCTACACAATCCTCTGAACTTGTGGTTCATATGAACATGGATACCTGCAACAAGAATGGACTCTCTATCATCCACGGATTCTTGATGATGTTCCTCTCTCTCCAGCTGCAGGAGGTTTGTTCTGATAGAATCTCCCCTAATCAATCTCTTTCAGGGTACCAGACCATTGTTTCTAGTGGTGATATTTACATACTTGGCCTCTTCACACCAGAAACAGGTATGTCTAATTACTTCTTCAAATTCCACTTAATACTTAAACAATCTTCTTAAAAATCTCAGATGTAATTTTCTTCTTCAAGATGATTTTATAGCTATGGGAGATGAGTTTACTTCAACATCTACCAAGTTGTGGCAGAGTTTTGATGTTCCACAATGTCTCATCTCGTGGAATAGCATCAAAGATCCATCCCCTGGTCACCACTCTCTCAAGGTTGACCATAAAGCAACAAACACTCTCATGATCATGGTTTCAAATGGATCTAAATCATGTTGGTAGAGTGGCCCGTGCTATGTATCCGAACAAAGATGTATGGTTTATAGTTACTGTGGGTCCTTTAGGTTCTGTAATGGGAAAACATCGCAAGTCCCTTGTGAATGCATTTCTCATTTCGAACGAGACAAGAAGAGTTTTTTCCTCTTCTTAACATGCTGATAGAGTCAGTATCTAGTTAGGATGTTGTATTTATCTTTGCAAAGTTTGATTATTCAAATATTCATGTGGCTTTCAAGTTGTCAAAAAAATATATTAAAATTAACCTTTGAACTTTATACAGTAGTCTCTTAAATCTCAGATTCGGACTTGCATATGACTGTAGCCGGTCAAATTCATTGAGGACCATTGGCAAAAGAAATTTTTTTTTTTTTTTGCAAAGTGATCTTGAAATGTTAGGCAAAGCTACCAAATGGAGTGGATGTGGCGATCAAAAGGCTTTTAAAAAGGTCAAACCAAGGTCTGAACGAGTTCAAAAACGAAGTGGATTTGGTCAACAAGCTTTAACACAGGAACCTAGTGAGACTTTTAGGACATTGCGTGGAAGAAGACGAGAAACTCCTTATATACAAGGACATGTCTAATAAGAGCCTTGATGATTTCCTCTTTGGTAAGTGATGAAGGCGAAATCATCAAACATAAATGATTGATCTAAAGTGGATGAAATTTTAAGATATTCTTATTTCAATGTTTTTAATTATTTTGGTTCTTGTAAATTCTATTAAGAGTAGGGAATTGGATTGGGAGAAACGTATGAATATAATAAATGGGACAACAAGAGGACTTCAATATCTGCATTAAGACTCACATCTCAAGATAATCCATCGAGATCTTAAGTCAAGCAACATTCTTCTTGACAATGAGATGAATCCTAAAATCTCCGATTTTGGAACTGCGAGGGTTTTCGACTGCAAACAGATCGATGACAGTACCCAAAGAATCATTGGAACATAGTAAGTGTTTAAAAATTAGATTTGTGTTTGTTTTATAGGCTAATAGTTTGTCTATTAATCACAACACCAACAAGAGCGAACAAGATTGTTCATAACGATCACAACAGTCTCATTAGTTATGTAAGTGTTTCTATCAAGATAGTCTCAAATAAATTTTAGACCATGTTCAAAAAAAAAATGATATATTTATGATTTAATGAAATTTTTTTAAAATTAATAACTATCTTGGATGTTTCTTTAAAAATTATAAGTTATGATCTAACAATATATCTAATTTTTTTAAAAAAATATCATAATTTATCTAAATATTTCTTAATTTTTTTTTAATTTTTCCTTATTTTTTCCTTATTTTTTTATTTTTATATTTGGGCCTCTAGTTAACCGTTTCACTTACACATGCTATTAGACGGCTCACTTTCTATACATTTCACGTAACATTTACCCTATTATTTAAAAAGGGTTATATCCACAATGTATATTGTTGAATCATCTTCAGGCATGGCAATCTTGGTGTGAAACAAAAGGTGTTAGCATTGTAGATGAAGCATTAGGTGATTCATATTCTTCGAAAGAAGCAATGCGATGAATTCACATTGCACTTTTTTGCGTTCAAGACCATCCTAAGGACAGACCCACAATTTCGCAAATCGGTTATATGTTCAACAGTGACCACCATCTCCAACATCCAAAACAGCCACCACCTTCACAAATGCGTTGAACTCGATCAGCGGTTAATGTCTCACTATGTGTTCTCGATAAACGACGTGACTCAGACAACAATGGAAGGACGGTGAGCAATAAATTAAACCACTCACTTGTTTTGTGGCTCTTGTTTTACTGTATAACTTAATTTTACAAATCATATATAGTTTTCCCACTTATGTTTGTTATGTGACTCTCCTTTTTATTTTTATTTTTATTTTTATTTTTATTTTAGCATACATTATGAAAATAAATGAAAGAAAATACAACATTTCAACAAATTCTTGACATATGGCAAGTTTATTTGTATCTTGAGCGACAAGTAACGATCAAACCATGCCATTATCCAAACCTCAAACCTCAGAAGAAGCGACATTTCTTGCTTAAGACTCTGCACCACGTAGAGTACCAATCCAAGCCGGTGGCTGCATCCCAGTCTGCTCATAAACCGTATCAAGAACCGGAGGCAACATCTTGTAAAGTCCAGCTATATCCTTCATAGCATTCCCACTACCACCACCACCACCACCACCACCAATCCCCTGTTCTCCACCATGGTTCCAAACGCTAATCTTGGGATGCAAGTCTTTAACCGCAATCGCGTTAATCTTAGCTATCTCCAAATAAGAGCCATTGTTAACCATCAAGAAGTCTCTAAGTGCAGAATAGTCATTGTGAAGAGCGTCTAGAAGGGTTCTTAGATAAGTCCCTTGAGCACTTGCTAAAGCAACAAGTCCTTCTGCTTCTTTCTGCTTTGTGTAGAATGCTGCGTCTGCCGCAGCTCTCTGTGCCTCAGCTTCCTTTTGCTTCTCGTATAGAACCGCCTCTGCTTGCTTCTGCTTGTTGTATAGTTCCCAGTTTGCTTCTTGAACCTTGAATAGTAAACAGCAATAACATGAGACTGAAAAACATCTAAATAAAATAAGAAATCTTGAGCAAATTCAATAGCAAAAAAGTTAGGACTAGAACCATTGTATTTTCCTATGTAAACCAAACATTGTAGGATAAAATTATTCTTTGGAATAATCTTTTTACTTGGTTTTAGTATATGGATTGTGTTGATAAAAAAAGTATATGGATTGTGTTGATAAAAAAAAAGTATATGGATTGTTGACAAAAAAATAATAATAAGAGAATATAAGGATACTTAGACATACCTTTGTTTCATACTCAACACTAGCTTTACTAAGGAACTCAGCCTTGAGCTTCTCGGTCCGAGTCAACGCATTCATTTTCTCGACCTGAGTCTGAAGCTCAGCTTCTCTCAAAGCCACTGCTTTGGTTGCTTCAACCTCAGCAACCTGAGCATCTTTAGTCCAAGCAGCTTTCTTCATTGCAAGCTCCGCATTGGCCTTAGCCACATCAGCTTCCTTCTGATTCTCAAACACTTTAATCTCAGTCTTGACTTTGATCTCTTCCTTGGTCCCTTCTCCTTGCCTTTGCATCATTATGATCTTTGACTCCGCATCAATTTTTGATGCGTTCTGAATAGTAAGCCCGTTACGTTCCTTTGCACCAATCTCTCCTTTCATCTTGGCCTCGGAAACATCGATCCTCGCTTGATTTGCTGCTTCCATTTGGGTCTTTTGACCCAGGTAAGAGAAGTACTCATGTCCAGGCACGTCAACAAGCTGCTTCACGTTAGCGTTGTAGATTATGAGACCGAACTGGTTTAGTTCTAATTGGACCTTATCAAACACCTCCTTCTTGAAATCCTTTGTACCTTCAAATCCATAAAATAAAATAAATACAACTCTGTTAACCATTTAGTTTTTTTTTTTTTAAAAAAAAGGTTTAACCATTTCGTTCATAAAATGTATCTAACAAACATGCACAAAGTGTTTAATGATGAGAACACAGAGCTCTAAACATAAAAATAAAATAAACACACTTTTTACTCATATTGTTCAGACAGTGTCTACCAAACATGCACAAAGTGTATGATGGTGAGAACATAGAGCTCTAAACACGGACATAAGCTAATAAACTTCTTATATTACAGTTGAAACTGTTTTGTATAAAAAACCAAACTGAATCAAATATGGTCGAATATGAAATTTAGGGGGTTATAAATATTTTTTTAATTTAATTGTACTATTTTTTGACATTTTTGAACCACCCAACCTATGTACAATAGCTCTTTAAAATTTAGGGATGAAGACGAATGTTTTATCCGGCTATGTCCTAACCAAACCGGGAACAAAATACTCTTCACCCAAAGTTGACGAATTCAACACACTCAATGGATTTGGGAGACACGTTATAGATTTGTAAATGGCGTGTGGGGCTATACCTTTGAAGATCTCTTCCATGGTCATGGAAGCAGCGAGGACACGAGTCTCTCCTTCGATAACACCTTCAACAAGCTCATGGACGTGGTTGGATTCTTTGTCGTGAGGAGAAATAAGCCTAGCGTAGAGAATCAGCGCTTCAGGGTCGTCCACGCGAGGTCCGATGGTGAAGACAGCGGGGAGAACGAAAGGGAGCTTCTCGGCGCTCATGGCCTGGACTTTGAAAGTGTAGTTGACCGGAGAAACATCGAAGACGGTGCAAGATTGCCATGGAAACACCCATGATTTCTTGGAGAGCTTGATGTCTTCGATCCCTGCACCAGTGATCGCTAAGTACTGTGAAGCTCTAGCAACCCTGAACATCTCTAGGATTTTTTTAAGGGTTTTTGCGAGAGGTTTTGTATATGATTTTAAGTTTTCGTGAGGGACTGTTTGCTTATGATGTAGGCGAGTAATTTATAAATCAACCCAATTCCAAGAAATTACATAATATTTTATTGTGGGGGCGTTTTAAAATAATAAACCAAAATATTGAACAAAGACCAGCTGCCTAATAGCCAGTTTAGGCGGCTTATTAGACGTTTTTTGGGTTAAATATGGCTCTTTTTATTGAATGTAAGTGGTAAATGTGTTTTTTATTAATAATTTTATTTTTGTAAGAATATGAAACAATTTAAATATTTCCTCTCCTTATTTAGCCTATTATTCTATATATTTAAAGATTTCCTCTCCTTATTTGGCCTATTTTTTATATACATTTTCTCCAAAAAAACGAAAAAAAAAGATTTGGGCATATCTTAACAACAAAGTATTTAAGTTATTAAAACTTTTAGTACTTATCTCTGAATTTTTCTCAATAAATACCTATTTTTGTCACTGATTAGAACGCACTAGTCTATACTATTATTTAAGAAGTAAATTTGCTTAGTTGTCAATTTCTCCTTGATTTTAGGTAAATTTGTTTATTTACTTTATTTAAATAATTTCATATAGAATTTATTATTTAATAAAAACGAATTAAAAGTAAATTTGTTTGATTATCAACTCATTGATTTTAGGTAAAAAATTTTATTTATCTTATTTAAATAATTTCATATACAATTTATTATTTAATAAAAATGAATTAGAATTAAATTTGCTTAGTTGTCAACTACTCCTTGATTTTAGGTAAATTTGTTTATTTAGCTTACTTAAATAATTTCATATACAATTTATTATTTAATAAAAATGAATTAGAAGTAAATTTGCTTAGTTGTCAATTTCTCCTTGATTTTAGGTAAATTTTTTTATTTACCTTATTTAAATAATTTCATATACAATCTATTGTTTAATAAAAACGAATTTATATTAATAATATTATATTTGAGAAAATATGTTAATTATTTTGTATTAAAATATTATCTTAAAAATATATTTTTATATTATAAAATTCAAATGAATTTACTGATTTATTTGTAACTTCTCCATGATTTTTTTTAATTTTGCTTATTTGTTATATTTTAAATAATGTTATCAATAATTAATCATATAATAAAACAAATTTCTATTAATAATATTATACTTTTAGAAAATAAGAAAATTCTTATGTATTATATTGTTATCTTTAAAATATTTGACAATTAAGCAAATTTACTTCGTATATAATAGTATAGATTATCTTGAGCATATATTTTCTATTAGAAAATTTAAGTGAACTATCTGACTTGTAATTTCTCCATGATTTAGATAATTTTTCTTATTTGTGATATTTTTAATAATTTCATATAAAATTTATTATAAAATAAAAACGAATTTCTATTAAAAATTATATTTTGAGAAAATAAGATACTTCTTATGTATTATATTGTTATATTGAAAATATATTTTTATTATAGAAATAAAAAATTAAGATAGAAAAATTATAATTAAAATAAATTAAAAAAATACATTTGTAAAAATATATTTTTAAAAATATTTTGTTATGTGAGTGTTGTCATTTATAATTAATTTTAAAACATAAATCATAACTTATTATATTGGTTTGAATTAATAAAATATAGACTAATAATAAATTGTACGATAATTATGCCCGCATGTGCGGGCAAAACACCTAGTTTTGATATATTTCATTACCCAATATTTCGGTAGCGCAATAGCAGTTTCATACATTTTCTTCAATAGTTCATATATCTAAATTATTAAATTTAACAGTATTTGTGTTTTGTGTGTTTGTGTTTCATTCGTTTCATAATCAAATTTTATCAAATGGTTATGTTTTGTGTGTTTGTGTTTTTGATGATTTATAAAATAATAGTATTTAATTTGTGTTTTCTTATTTGGGATGGGAGAATTTCACTTTTACTTTTCATTTTGAACCATTATTTATGTTTATCTTTTTAAAATAGACATTTTCAAAAATACCTAATTATGAAAACTTTATGGAGGCAAAAAATATTTATACCCTTTATTTATAAATATAAATAACTAATTAAATAATAAAAATATATAATTTGTTTTAAGTTTTCAAATTATAACTTTTCAAATCAAAATTTCTATTTTATTTTTGATTTTTAGAATTTTTTTAAAAATATATTATTCAGATATTTTTTTTCAAATTCTAAAATACTTTTTGAAACTATTTTAAATTTTTTTATTTTTATTTTAAATATTTGTCTATATTTTTATTAAAATTCTAAACCTCACTTTTTCCAAAACTGTGCCCTTTAAATCTAAATCATAAGTCTGAATTAATTAATTCTAGGGCCTTGTTCTAAAAAGCGGCGAGTTGCCGAGTAATCTTCCGCAAAATCGTGAATTGGATAGTCACCGTAACAAGTTAGGCCAGTTCGGATGATTCTACAGCAACCCGTGTTT
This sequence comes from Eruca vesicaria subsp. sativa, assembly GCA_932364175.1. Taxonomy (NCBI): domain Eukaryota; kingdom Viridiplantae; phylum Streptophyta; class Magnoliopsida; order Brassicales; family Brassicaceae; genus Eruca; species Eruca vesicaria. The sequence goes on from CAKOAT010995153.1 coordinate 92,418, forward strand.
TGACCACCGAGAACATGGTATTGGGCTACGCTGCCGCGTAATATTGTTTTCGTGAAGCTAAAAATACTCTGAAACATGTTTATATCTGTAGATCTTATGTAATTATAGTATACAAATCAAGAAAAGCAAGTAATAACAAAAAAAAAAGAATGAAGTGAGAATCATAGATGCAAAAAAATGGTTGCAAAATCGATTACAGAGGGAAAAAATGATGACATGTGTGTTTTTCTTATTAATTCACAAAACAAAATAAATAAATAAACTATAAATATGCCACTTTTGGGCCTACAAATGTTATATATATATATATATATAGATTATTGTAAATTAAAACTTCATTAAAAATCCCTGAGTACTCCTTGATTTATTTTCGATTTTCCGATAATTCACTAGACCCTAGTCAGCTGCACGCATAGCGCCTAGCAAGTTTTCGAATAAGGCTCTAAGGTTATAAGTATCTATTTATCTTTTTACAACCAAAGATAAATGTGTTAAGATAAAGATGAACAATAAATACTAAGAAAATGCTAATTTAGACAATATTCTGAATTTGAGATCAACAATGATGATTTTTTTTTTTATAACACTGGTACGATGTAATATTCGAAACAATACAAAATGGTGAATAAAAGATAAAGGAGAAGATGTCATTAGACATCAAATAAAAATGAGAAGAACCTCACTCATCCCCTTATTGCTGAGCCTCTAAAGTGAGTAGGTGATGTAGCCATGCGGGAGCATTTCTAGCGATGTATGACTGGTGACGGTGATCCATGTGCGCATGTAAGAATAAGCACGACGGCTATGCATGATTGTACATCCATTTTCATCTCGTAGGATCCATGAAGCACCACTAAGACGATTAGAGTTTAACCATGAAGAACCAACATTACATTTGAGGAAACCATTGGGTGGTTTTTTCCATCGAATCATTGCAGGAGGAACATCATTAACACTATCCTTTGTTCCTGTAAATGTATCAAACCATGTGGATTCTTCTTCATAAGCTTTCTTAGCAATAAATGAATCCTAAATATCTTTGTTATCAAAAACAAAGGCATTCCTAGCTTTCCAAATTTCCCATAACAACCATGGGAAAACATTTCTTGTATGTATATCCGTGGCTGAGTTCTTGGCAATTTTGATGAGGTGCACAAAATTTAAAAATGTTGAATTCCGAGAGAAACCACCTAAAGGTATTGGGTAGTTAGCTTGCTCCCATGTGGCACGTACTTTCGTACATGTAAAAAGAACATGACATATACTCTCTGCCTCATTACCACATACCGAACATGTTGGTCTATCGGAATACCCCGAGTATTCAAACGTTGTTTGACCGCTAGAGCACCAGATAGAGCACGCCACATAAAATGTTTAATTTTCGGTGGGGCTTTAACTTTCCATAATTCTTTCCATAATTGTTTTTCAATAGGAGTGAGGGAATGTCCTGGAGGATGATCATAGTCTACCAAAGCCTCTAACAACTTATACCCACTTCTAGTCGAATATGATCCACTTGTTGTGAAACCCTATCTGATTGTATCTTCGAGTATCAGTGATGGTTTCAGAAGTATAATCCTTTGAACATCATGTGCCGTAAAAGTTTGATAATAAATTAATATCCCAATGATTCGACCCCTGCATGAATAAGTCTGACACTTTTAGTGTTAGGTTTATGGAACTATTCTCTCGGTACATTGGTGGCCGAGGAATGGTATCAATAATCCAGTTTTCAGCGCAAACATTGGTAGTAGCCCCATTGCCAATATGTCGATATAAATCTTTTTTTAGTAATTCTCTACCATGCATGATACTCCGCCATGCATATGACGGACGTGTCCCAATACCGCACTCTGGAAAATCTCCATTTTTGAAATATTTACCTTTAAGAATGCGTGAGACCAAAGAATCAGGATTATTCCAAATTCGCCAAGCTTGTTTTCCAAGCAAAGCCTGATTGAAACGACCAATGTCATGAAACCCAAGACCCCCTTGTTCTTTGGGTTTACACAATTTTTCCCATGAAACCCAAGGAATCTTTCTTTTTTTATCCCCACTACTCCACCCAAACTCAATAATCGCACTCGTGATTCGTTCACAAAAACCTTTTGGTAACCGAAAAACTGACATTGTATATATTGGGAGAGCTAAAGCCACCGATTTTATTAAAACTTCCTTGGCCCCCATCGACAAAGTTTTGGAATACCAACCCTGTAGTCTGCCTTCTAATTTCTCTTTGATGAAATTTAAAAGATCTTTTTTTTATCCCTGAAAACATTTAGGGAGACTGAAATAAGAGCCTTCACCTCCTTCGTCGTCAATACCCAAAAACCTTTTTATAGATTATTTTGTGTCATCGGCTACGTGTTTCCCAAAAATGATGGAAGACTTCAAAGGATTAATCATTTGTCCCGAAGCCTCCCCATAGATTTTCAGACAATTCAAAATTTCGACACTATCCTTGATAGAAGCTTCGCATAACAACAAGCTATCGTCCGCAAATAACAAATGGTGAACAGAAGGACTACCTTTAGCTAGCCTTATACCATGTAATTTCCCATGTGCTTCAGCTCTGTTTAAAACATGGAGTAAAGCTTCAGCACATAAGATGATCAAAAAAGGGGATAAAGGATCACCCTGACGTATACCTCTTTCACCTTTAATAAATCCATGAGATCATCCATTTAGTAAGACTGAAAAAGTGACAGTGGAAATGCATGACATAATCCAAACAATTCATTTACAATCAAATCCCATTTTTTCAAGTAGAACTTCAAGAAAATTCCATTCAACCCGATCATAAGCTTTTGACATATTTGTCTTAATAGCCATACTTTCTTTACCAATTTTATCATTAGTGCGCAGGCTATGTACCAATTCATGTTCTACAATGACATTGTCTGTAATTAGCCTACCTCCAACAAAAGTCCCTTGAGTTTCCAAAATTATATTAGGCAAAATCGCTTTAATTCGATCACAAATAATGCGAGAAATGATTTTGTATTGTACAGTGCAAAGGCTAATGGGACGCATATCCTTCATCTCCGTTGGGTGTAAAATTTTTGGTAATAAAAATAATTGTGTATGGTTCCATCCAGCAGGGAGGATTGATGTTTTAAAAAAACTTTGAACATCATCAATAATTTTTTGTCCCACAATGTGCCAATATTTGTGGTAGAAATAACCAGTAAGTCCATCTTCTACAGGGGCACTACTACTTTTAATACCAAAGGCTGCTTTTTTTATTTCATCAGGTGATACCTCTCTGGTTAACACTGTGTTCATCTCTGAGGTAACCCTAATGTCAAAACCCTCAAATAAAGTTTTCAAATCTCTGGGATTTGAGCTTGTAAACAAATCTCTAAAATATTCAGTAGCAATATGCCCTTTAGATCCTTCAGAATATTGTTCATTTCCAAAAATATCTTTAAACATTAAGATTTTATTTCTCATTTTTTCCCCTTAACCACATAATGAAAGTAAGTTGTATTTCTATCCCCTTCCCGTAACCATTTCTCTCTACTTTTTTGCCTCCAAAAGATCTCTTCTTCTCTATAGGCCGTAGCCAATTTCTGTCTTAACCTCCTTAACATACTGTAAATGGGGAATTGCTTTGAGCTCTCTTTGTCCAAATCAATCTGTAGCCGTTCTATTCTTGTTTTTGAATTCCATTCATTAGTCTTTTTAAGCTTGGATAATTCCGACCGGCACCGAGCAATACGATCTAGAACACTTAGATTTGAGTTAATATTTTCAACATCCCATCCACGAACAATGGCCTCCTCTACCCCTCTCTTCCCATACATACGTTTATCAAAATAAAACCGTCCCCTTTGCAAATTTTCAGGTTCTAAGACGAACTCTATGCGTAGAGCTCAATGATCAGAAGGCCACATACTCATATAGTCAGTAAACGATTGTGGAAAGAGTCTAAACCATTCGTCATTACCAAAACTCCTATCCAGACGACATTGTATCCAATTATGATCCCTCATACCTGCCCATGAAACAGTATTTCCCGTGCTCCTCATCTCCCTGATTTTACATGCTTCAGCTATGTTCCGAAAATCAAAAAAAAAAAGGATTTTCATCTCTAATAACACCTCCCAATTTTTCACCATTATGCATTAGCTCATTAAAATCACCAACTAAAAGCCATGTCTCATCTCTAATCACACCTATATCCGTTAGCATATCCCAAACATATCGTCTCCTTGCTTTTACTGGATCTCCATATACACATGAAAGAAAAAAATTAAGGGACCCCATTATGACTTTAAGATCAATAATTCTATTATCACTATTTAAAATTTCAACTCCATAACACCCTTTCCACATTAAAGCTAAGCCACCACTACGTCCAATGGGTTCCACCGTGTGTAAACAATCATATCCCAAACTTGATTTTAAGACCTCCATGTAAGTAAATTTTTTCTTAGTCTCCATAAGAAACATAAAATCCGGAAAATATTGACGTCATAAATCTCGAATACGTTGAACTGTATTCGAACTACCCACTCTCCTACATTTCCAACTTAAAATACTCATAGAAACTTAAACTGTTTGAGGATTCTCAGAAGAATTCACTATAATATAGTTTAATGTGACCAAATAAATTACACCACACATACACCACATAGATGCTTTACGGATCCATGTAGCAACCAACGAGATCGAAAGCAAAAGAGCCCATGAATCCCACGAAACAAACCCAAAACAGCACTGTATTCTTATAAGTCGCTTTTCAGATTTGTAAAATGATAATTACCCACAACTCAATACATGGAAGATAGCTAGAAGAAACAAAACGCAAAAGTAGTATTCTTTGTTGCATTTCAAATAATTCCTTGGAAAAATCCAAAAGCATATAATAAACCCGAGGAGGAGGCTGTCCAGACCCTAGATGCTGGGAAAAGACCAAGTGTACACTAAAACCAACTTCCCATTGCCCACCATTAAAATTGACCAGACTTGTATCGTTAATCAAAAAGACCTCCCTATTAGAAAGGTTTTTAAGATAATTAAAAGAAACCATTGAACCTGAGACTTTCAATTGTAACATACATAAATGATACCAGTCGCCTCTATACTCGATATCTCCGTAATTTCCAGAAACCCATCGAGTTGAACTCATACAACCATGAATTTGTCCTCCCCAGAAGTTTATCTTACCATCATAACTATGGGCTCCTTGACCATTACTTCTGTACGGTGATACCTCACACCACCAAACCATCTGTGTACCAACCAGTGGCGGAGCTACTGCTGTGGCCAGGCCCGGCCCATAGGATAGGCAAAGGAACCAATGGCTTAGGGCCCAAATCATTTTGTGGGTTTTTACCTTAAGAAAAATGGCCTAAATTTTTTTGAAATTTTTTATCTTAAAGAAAAATGGCCCAAAAGTTTTAATTTGAGTAGGGCATGTATTATATTTGGGCCGACCTTGGCTGTGGCAAGGGGGTCAAATGACCCATATGATTTTTGCAGAAATTTTGTTTTTAGCTGTATTTTCAAAAATATTTTTGATGAATTTAGCTTAGTGACCCCTATAAAAGACACATGTTACCAACTTGACCCCTCTGAAAAGAATTCCTGCCTCCGCCACTGGTACCAACAGCCGTCCCAACAGGCATCAACCTCACCACCAGGTCACATAACAAACGTGACAAAAAAATTCCAAATATTAATAAAACAAGTAGATAAAGAATAATCGCATTGAATCTCCATCCAGAGGTTATCATTCCCAAAAGGATCACACTACCAGCAATGAAAAAATACTCATGGTAACCATATATCCACCAATAAACCTCACTCCAACCAGATGTCCGTAAATCCTCAAACCATAGAAAATTCAAAGAGTCACAATACTCACATATCTCTACCATAAGTGTCATTAAGAAACAGAAAATCTGACATACCATAAGTGAAACAGAAATACCTTGTAGACATAATAAACAATTATAAAGACAGAGCCAAATCATAGACACATCAATGTGAGGCCTTAATCCAAACCTTTTATTCAAAACATTGAAATAAATTGGAACCCACGGGTTCAAACTACCCATCAGAATCCCCTGATGACAAACTAGAATCAAAATACTAGCAGAAAACTTAAAATCCCAGGATTTTATAACACAATCCATCATTATTCAAATGTAAAAGAAGTAAAAGCCAAATTCTCAGCAAGGAAAAGAGAGTAAAACCACCTTATGCATCCCCATCCTTAGGCTTTCCATTGTTCTTCTTCCCATCTCCCTTACCTTTATCATTTTTCACTGGGACCTTCGAGATCTTGTTCTTCCTTGGGGAAAGGAGATTCTGAACAAGTCTCTTCTTTGTTGCCCCGCCAAACACACATGTTTTCAAAGCCTTCTTCTTCGAGGGTTTAGCAATGTTTTCCTCCAAACCGTTGGGATCAGAAGTGATTACGTTGCTACCAGTCCCATCTTTCACCATCTCTTCTTCTTCCGTAAAGTCTGGAACCTCACCTTCCTCCCAATCATCATCAAGTAGCTCCGAGTCCGAAAGAACAGTTTTTTGTGTTTTCATTTTGATCAACACTATCATATACTATTATACAAAATCATAGATGAAATCATTAACCATTAACATTGTTTCATACATACTACTGTCTAGTTTGTAAATTATCAAACTATTTCAAGGAAATCCCCTATATATTAATTGAGAAACATTTGAAAAATTGTAACCTCAATTCTGTAATAATTAAAAAAGAGTCCATGCTTACGTGTCACTCAATTAGGTAGTCAATTACATTGAATTGAAAAATAAGTAGGTCCACATTCGATTTTTATATGTCGCTGGAGATATTTGTTGGTCAAACTATATGATATGATATGATATTTATGAAGAAGCATTTATGATTGTTCTGCTAGATATAATTACTATTTTATGTTATTTCCTTAAATAAAATCTACGGAATTAACATAAATGACAAATATATATATATATATATATATATATGACAATTAATGTTTCTAATAATAAATATTTGATAACAATTTGTATCTCCTCCATCATTTTTCTTTGATTTTATATTATTAAAATAAATCAAACAATCAAATTAGCTATAAAATTAAACTTTAGATTTTTTTCGTATATGTTATATTTTGAATTTAAAAAACCAAGAATAAATGACTAAAACTATTAAAATTATTATGTTAAAAATTAATGATCGAATAGTTTAACATTTTTATTATAAAAAGATACACATGATTTTAAAACCATATGAGTAAAAAGTATCATTCAATAATAAATATATATATATATATATATTAAACTATATACCATATAAGATTACATACTTATTTTAATTTCAAAATTTTCAATGACTTTTCAAGAACATTTATAAATTATAAATGTATTAAATTTTCCACATTGAAATTTTTTGTTATCAATGATTAAAATATATTAGTTCTTTTTTTAATTTTCTATTTTTTAAAGATATTAACACAATCGACAATATGGTTATTTTTGGTATATACCATACAAACCGAATGTATGTGATTTTATAAAAACCGTAAGATTTGGATATGGTTTGATTTATAATCGATTAAACGGAAACATGTAAATATGTATATCTATTTGTTACATGAGTTGAACTATAATTATGATTTGTAAATCACTTGAATCACTTGAAATATAATTAACTAACAATTTAATGCAGCTGAGGCTTCTTATTTGTCTTTTTATCTTTTTTTCTTTTTTTTAATATTAACTAAATTGAAGTAAAAATTATAAATTTGATGGAAAATAATTAGTTGAAATTCTTTACAATTTTTTTTAATCTTTAAACAAACAGGGTTGTGTTCAATCGAAGATATGTTAATTTGATGAACACTAAATATGGAAGAATATAAAAACTTTTCTTTCATGCTTCTGTTTTGTTTTTATTTTTATTTTCAAAATTTACAGATTTGATATTAATTCTAGATTTGATCATTTTATTAGATCATAGAAGCTTTTTTTGTTTTTTATTATTTTAGTTAAATATATAATATTGTTTTTAGTAAATGACTGTTTGATAATATGACTCTAAATGTGATCACATTAATTATTTTTATAATATATAATATGATTTCAAACTAAATAATGATGTATTTTGGTACAAAATTGAATAAACTGAAAACCAATATATAAACAAAATTAAACTGAAGTAAATATGGATTTAGAATATTAGTTATATTTTAATAACCAAAATACTGAAACCCGATATCCAGATTGAACATCCTTAATCTAGATGAAACCGAATTTTTGTTTCATTTTCTAAAAAATAATAAAATAATAACTTCATTCCGCGCAAGGCGTGGGTCTTATCCTAGTAAATAAATAAATGAGATGCGTAAACATAATATGTTACAGTATATTAAATATAGTTACGTTTTTGGATACTCACAATACTTTATCAGCTTCACAAAATATTCATAAAATCTATGATACCATCAAAAATAACTTAACGTGTGCAATTTTCCACCTAATAAAAAATATATCAATCTTTTAGTTTCAGACTGTATTCTTAACTTGTCATATCTTATTGTTTGAGTTTTTTTTTTTAAATTTTGTATAGAAAAGATCCGAAAATATGTTTTCAATAAAAACATAAACGAAAAATATTAACTTTCCAATTAAATTTCATATTTTTCACAAACCATATATGATTTACATTGAATTTTAAAGTTTAGTCAAATAGACTTATGTGCTCACTATGCATTTCATTTGCTTTTTAATTCAGTAATATGTGGTTCATCATAATTTAAAAAAACAGTAACAAATGTTTAAATATTAGTGTACATGATTTTATCAGTTATTTAGCTTCTAATAAAATTAATAAATAACTATTTTAATTTTTTTTATTATAAATAGCATTCAATAATAAAATACCCAACACATCATTTACTAAATAATAAAATGATGAAATTATTCCAATCTCAAAACCGTACACAAACCTCAACCCTCTAAACACTTTATCCAACTTTAAGTACTAAACCATAAATCCATATTTTATATAAAAGTTTATTGGCATCTGAAAATGGTATCCATAGATCAGACGGTGTTTCAGAATGTAGCAACATGATTAATGAGTTTATGTCATACTCTGATCTTATTCTTGACTTTACTTTAATTGTGCAAGGAATGGAGCTCTCTGGTCCTTGATGAAAAAAATCTGAGAAAAGGTGTTTGTGTTTCTTGAATCTGATGGCTTCATGTTTTTCTTCTTTTTATTTGTATAATAATACGTATAATATGAGTTTTTAATATTGTCTCTGTAATTGTATAGGCTAAATTATTAATTTATTATGTAAGACGTATTGATTAATTGAAGCCATTTCTCAAAGAAAAAAGTTTTGATTTATCTGCCTTAAAGGTCGACAAAAATATTAGAAATCCATTTAAATTTCTTATAATTAATTTCAACTACCATTGTATAGCGATATATATATCTTAAGGTTATATATCACACTTTCAATATGATAACGGTATATTCTGATCATAATTGTTGAATATACATCTTATCTGTATCACATAAAGGTCCAAATTTAGCAAATATTTTCTAATATGATATATAACCTTAAGATATAACGATTTCCTAAATATATTTAAAATTTAAAGATATTTAATAAAAATAAAAACCAGAAAATGTACCAAAATATAGCTAACTAAATCAGAACTAAAATTGAAAATTTCATATTTTTGTTTAGGTTCACACGTTCAAATTGAACTCGAAATTTTATTGGGTTCTAATATTGTTTATATTGTTATTTAAATCAATTCAAAATAACAAAAACCAAACTAACCGCATATTCATAAATAACTGAACTACTACTACATTTCTTGAACCAAAAACAAAAATTTATAGTCGGACCGGAACCAAACCGAAACCAAAAATACAATTTATACACAAACCAAAATTTACAAATTATCATTAAATTATAAATTTTAATTTTAAAACATAAATTATAAGTATAAATAATCATACGCAACTGCGCGAGTCAAAATCTAATTTTTTCTTATTTTTTACTTACTTTTTACTTTTGTTTCACTTCTCTTTTTTGTCATCTTTTTTTGTTTTACTTATCATCACTCTAATTTGGTATTATCATCTTTATTAGATGTTCTAGTCTATCTCTTTATCACGCTTTTAACAAAATTCAGATGTTGAAACCAGAGCCGGCCCTACAAATCTTAGGGCTGCAAGCCAAAACAAAAATATTTGGCCAAAATGCCTGAAGGTCAGTTCAAACCCGTGCTCAGAATAAGAGGAAGTAGCTGTGTACACCAGTAGACTAGAAGAGTTTTTAACTAAAAAGTGGCCGATATTTTACTTAACTAATGGCGGCCGGAAGCTCTCACTTCTTTTGCTTTGTGTCAGGGCCGCCCCTGGTTAAAACATACAAATTATATTGTTCCATTTAACCTCAAGGTCTATGTTAATTGTCAACACATGATTTTTACTTATAAGAGTTTATCAAACAAACAACATAACTCTTTTAATTGGCCATTCTTTTGTAAAATTTTGTTATTGGAAGTTTTGTTTTTCTATCTAATTCAATAGTGTATTTTTAACATCTCAAGTTCATATTATTTTATAAATTATTTCAGATACAAATAATAAAATTTCAGAATCAGTTATTAAACTAGAAATTCGCTAGATGTTAAAATTATATTATCATGACAGACAAATATTACTTTTAACATTATTTATATAGATCAATTTTGAAATTGTTTCTTTATTTATTTTTGTTAATATCTCGATATAACTGAATATACTTATCTAGCTTTATTACAAATCATCGATCTTAGTTTAGACTCTTTTAAAGTAAACCAGGAGTTTGAGCTGATTTGTATTACAAATCCAGTATTAATCTAATGTGATTTTTAAAAACATTTTAAAATCTAGGGTTATTAAACTTATCATTTCATAAAATACTTTGAAACTCAATGTGATTGAACAAAATTTAAAAGAGAGATTTTTAGAGTTCTTTAAATGTTTTTAAAGTGTTTGAGAGGAAATTGTTGCTTATAAAATTTTAAATTTAAATCTCATAGTTTTAGATGAAATTCTAGAGTTATTTAATAAAAATCACATCAAATTCTTAGATTCATTTACAATTATCTAAAATTCATTAAAAATCAAATCACTTCATATTTCAGATTCATTATACCCTTTTTTAGAAGATAATTGTATATATGCACTTTCACTTTTTCAGATCACGCAATCTCAGTGGATTTATATTCTATCATGCACCAAACTTATCTACTCACAAATTCATTTCAAAACAATAAAAGTGATACTCATTTTGCTAGATGTTAAAAAATTACTAACATGACAAGCAAGCATTACTTATAACATCATTTGTACTAATTAATTTTGAAACTTTAGATTCTTTTTTTTGTTAATATCTCGATATAACTGAATATACTTATCTAGTTTTATATTACAAATCATCGATCTTCGTTTAGACTGTTTTAAAATAATCACACACACACATACTTTTTCTTCTTAGAATATACAATTGTAGACACTTTCACTTTTTCAGATATTTCAATCTTAGTGGATTTTTATTCTATTATGCACCAAACTTATCTACTCAACAAAATCATTACAAAAAAATAAAAAATAAAAATATCATCTCATAATTATCAATAAAGACAAAAAAGAAGAAAATAAATAAAGAAAGCAACCGTTTCTCTCCCGCCTTCACAGCTGTGTTTCATGATTAGCCAGCGAATATACCGTCACTCCTTTCACACAACCGTCACGCTTTTACAAAACAACAGTCCAATAAGAGACCCCATCACTTACATCATCCAACGGTCGGAACGACACGTGGCGTAATCTCACTCACCTTTGTGTATATATCAGTCTAGCAATCTTCTTTAAAGTGCTCTTCCTTTACTCACTAACCAAAACTCTCTCTCTTTTCATGGCCACAGATCAAGAAAACCTACTCTCTGATGATTACAACGGAACGACGACGTTTTGTGTGTGTGGGTATCTCCCTAGGTTCCATGTGTTCCGGTGGCGAAGAGTAGGAGGAGGAGACGGTAGCTGGAGTGGTAACTTGCAGGAAGAGAGAAGGGAGAATTGGTGGAGCAGAAAACTTAAGGTGCTAAAAGAGATTTCTGAGAAAATTGCGGGACCAAAGTGGAAAAACTTTATAAGAAGTTTTAGCAAAAAGAAGAAAGTGAAGAGAGATGTGGATTTCACGTACGATCTTGAAAACTATAGTCTTAATTTTGATGAGGGTGGTGATAATCCTTCACCGGAGAGGTATGTAGCTCCGGTTGTTATTAAAGTTTGATACCTTTTTTTTTTGTATTTTTCTCTCAGTTTGTAACTATTTTGTTGGTTGTGTTATTATACAAAGTACAAACATATACAAGGGGTTAATTATAGTAATTTTGTGTTTAGTTTTGGCGTGATTATGTGAAATGGCTATAGACTAAATTGATAGATATTGTAGAAAGTAACTAAAACATTGCTTTAGAGAATAATAACATGTTTTGTATTTATTCACTCGGATCTTTTTATATGCTTAGATAGGAATACTTTTGTAGATAAATTGTGAATTATATTACCGGAAATAAGAAGACAATATAGCAACAGGAAAGAGATACTTTACTTGTGTGGATAAAATGTGAATTTTATTACCAAACAAGTGTCAATAATGGATCCAGTTGGTGAGACCATGGATGGATGTACTCAGTATATTACAAGCATATAAGATTTATCAAGTAGTAGGCAATAAACAAAACAAAACAAAAGCAATTGGAACATGAAAGCCTACTTAGTAAGGAGATGTTTTATTTATATGGAAACTGTGTATCCCAATGCCCTCCACTCACTGTCTTATTCACAAGATACCATGCTGATGATGGTTCCATAATAAAAACTCATGCATACAAACTATCCCAATTGAAAAAAGAAACATCAAACAAAAAAGCCTGAATCTTCTTTTTTTCATCTTTGGTCTGTGTACTAATAAATATATGGCATCACAAAACCAAACTATTTACTATGTTGTAATTTCACAAAAAGTTGCTTTCTAATACTCTGTCCCCTCTCCTGTATAGCCCCAACTTTAACCCCTAAATCTGCTCAATCCAGCTCCCCAATTCACTCCATAAATTTTGTTCTTTCTACGTGAAACGCTCTCTTCCGCCACTGTCACCTGTATTGCTTTCATCCACACAAAGTTGTTTCAGACTCTAGTTAAATCGATAAGTTTTAGGATATGCCTTTAATACCAAAAGATAGTGTTATGTAAGTATAGTATATATACCTTTTGCGTTTGTTCTTCAAGACAGAGGAAGAAGATGGATTGCTGTGCCAATTCCTCTTCCTCTGATTAATGAACCAATTGTTTATCTGCTTTAGCTGTAAACCTGTCTCCTGCACCAACCTCGCCTTATCTTCCTCCTGACAAAATTAAATATTTGTAGTGCTCAATGTTATTACTCGGGCCTGAGGATGAGTTTGTGAGAGAGAGAGAACTCACAGTAGGGTAAGGCCATTTGGAATGAGATTGCCACCATGCTTTGAGAACAGAAGTGGTGTCTCCTGGTAATTTCCCAGCTCTTCTCTTCCTCAGTATCTCCTCTCTTATGTCTACTATTTTCTCCTTGTAACCCTATTTTCACACCAAATAAACAAAGCTTCTACATTACTACTTGTAATTTTGCATATAGTTCAAACCATACACTACTACATGACTCAGAAGATATATAGACACACTATCGATACTTGCAAAGTGATTAAAGTACTAGGTGGTGTTAGTCAGAGACAATGTTCAAGAAATCGCTAGGTGGTAATTAGGCGTTTTGCAGGGAATTATTGATTAGGCGGGCACCTAAACAATTTTTTTTTAAAGAAAAATCGTTTCGTTTAAGGTCCGATTTGCCGATTCCGCCTAGACCGATTTTTAGAACATTGGTCAGAGAGTAGCAAGTTCTTGAATGATTTTTTGCTTAATTACCTGTTTGAGCTCATGTTTGAGTTCTTGTCTAACTCGCTCCATTAAAGATCTCTCGCTCTCAGTAGGAACCAGAGGACCAAACCCCAATACATCTACTAAGCCTCCTCCATCAAACATATTAGCATCACTCTCTACTTGTCCATCTTCATCATCTGACATTGTTGCTCCCATACCTTCTCCAGGAGACACACCTATCTCACCAACAACACACACATGGGCCGACAATATTGTTAACAAAATAAAAATAAAAATAAAAACAGCATGTCTTGTCAAGTGCAGTGATGAAACATTGCCTCTCTATCTCACCTGTTAAGCTTTGAAGAGACTGCTCAATCTCCCAACAAGCCATCACAGCTTCCATTGCATGAACACGCACGTGTTGTTGTAATTGCTCTTTGAAAGAACACAAAAGCAAAACATAATGCGTCTGCGTTTTATAACAGACAAAAAACATGAAAACAGAACAGTTTCAGTTTCAGACAGAAAAGAACAGAACATGTTTAAATTTTTAAATCATCAAAGACAAGGTCTACCATGAACTGGTGAAGCTCTTTGTCGAGTTCTTGTCCGGCTCCTAAAGCAGAGTACTTCGCGACGACGTTATGTGACTGAGCAAGCTGCGCGTCGATCCTCGGAAGCTGATCAACCGGCGTCGCGATTCTCAGACACGCGACGTGCGCCGACAAAAGCTGCTCGTATAGCGGATGGGATAGTATCTCCGCCTTTTGCCTCGCATTCTCCCAGCTCACTACTCCCTCCTCCGCCGCCGCCGCTCCTCCTCCTCCTCCGTCGTTCTTCTTCTCTTCGCCGATCATCGTTTCTGCTCCTCCTTCGTCGATGACGTCTCCGACAACGGCGGCGCTGGCGTTGTTGTTGTTTCCGGTACGTTGGAGGAAAGAGGAGGAACGGGAAAGCCACTGATTAGCTGCGACGGTGGTGGCGGCGGAGGGAGGAGAGTCGGAGGTGCTTGCGGCGGTTGACGTGTGGAGGTTGTCTGAGCGGAGAAGAGCCGTGTTGAGCAAGTTAGGAGGTTGTGGCGCGTCGTGGAAATGTTGCTGTTGCGGAGGAGGTCCGTCTTGGTTGGTTAAATGATTGAAAGAGAGGTCTTGAGAGAGATGATCGTTGTGAAACGCCATCGTTTCGATGATTTTTTTGTATTAAAAATAAAGTTGTTTCGAACTTTCCTATTTGTGAGAGGGAAAGATAAAGAAAGGAGGAGAAGGTTGAAACTTGAAAACTCTGCTTTCTATGACGATTGTGTCAATTATCAATCCACAGAAATACTTTTTTTTTTATCTTTTTCTTTATTTATTTAAACAAAAAAGTGTCAGAGAAAATGGTAACGAGAATATATGAGGGGGCAAGGGGGGTTTGCAGACTTGCACAGAGCTGAGAGAAGACCTTTTTTCTCTTGCTTTAGTTTTGATAAAAAAAAATTATCTTTTTGTTTTATTTTAATTTTTCAGAGTACTTATAAGTTAAGCAAAGTTTTTAGATCATAAAAAAAAATTATAACAAAAAATCTTTAAAAAATAAAACAACTAAATTAATCGTAAGTATTTATCATAATTGTACTTCCTAAATAATAACGTGTAATACTAAACTCCAATCCTAATATAAAATAAAAATCGAGTTCTGATTAATGTTATTTCCCAAATTACCATATTTTAAAAACAATTTTTTATGATATCTTGAAGTATTTTTATTATTTTATTAGTAGTATTTTAGACAATAATAATACCAAGCAAAAGTATTTCAAATTACAAGTAGAAAATTACTCTTGTAGTTATGGTTGGCAATAATATTATTTTGGCTAAAGACCAAAACAAAAATCTTCGTTTTCAATCATTCGTGTCCACATAGAGACTAAAAATAGTGACTAATGAAAAGAAAAAAAAAAGATTAGGTCACGCTAAAAATGTGATTAAAGAAATTAGGTTGTCGTGGCCTAGTCTGGTCGTTTGTTACTAGTGGCGACTGGATTCACTGAGATCGGACGGTGAAGAAGCAAGGTCGTTGCACGTGTTGTGACCTATTCGACTGTGCTTTATTTATATATATATATATATATATATATTGTGAGAAAAAATAAATGTAATTTGTTTCCAGACGCAATATCTTGATGTATATGCGACGGCTGACGCTCATATTTTTACTGCCCGGACCATTCTGTGTTTCTGTATCGCGCAGTAGGAAACAAATAAGCATTACTCGTGTATAGTATAGTATATTATCGTATAATAAACTCATTTATAAAAATTTAAATTTTGCTTCACGCTTCCTCCTACTATATACTCGTTACCAGAAAATACTACCCGTTTTATTTTTATTTACAGAAATAATATTAAATCTATTTGAATAACCTATCGAAAACACGAAGAACAAAAGTACTCTACTTCTCAATTATTATATTAATCAACCAACAAGATCAATGTTCACTTGTTTTTCTTTTTTGACAAATCAATGTTCACTTGTTGTAAAGAGTTTTTTGAAATGAATAAAAAAAATATGTTGTTTTTATTTTCATTTTTAAGTTTGTCTAGATTCTAAACACGGAAATATAATATAAATTATGCTATTATTTTTATACATATGCGCCCGTAAACCATTTTCCCTTCATCACAATTTTCAGGCAGCAAGTTCCCAAAATGTGTCCACTAATGGTTCTATCATTCCCATTAATCAGCTTTTATTCAACGTAGTTATAAACGTCGACCCACATCACATGTCATCTTACTCAACTTGAAAAATTCCGAGAGATTTTTTTTGACAAAGAAATTCCGAAAGTTTTCTTAACCAGTAATCACACGTATGAAACATCTGAACTGAATCATGCACGACTTGCGTGAATATATAACGGTTGTAATAAAAGATTTGTCCATGTAGTCAATATATATTACAAATACAAATTTATGTACAATATTTTCGACTTGCATGCATGTACACTCACATTAGTCGTGGCCATAATCCATTTTCCATGATATCTAACGTAAGGGCATCTCAATCAGTGAATTTCCAGAAAAAAATATTAAAATAATGAATAGTGTTGAATCCCATCTCTTTTGAGTTCTTCCCAGTGAACCTCTGTCCAACGGATTCAACACTGTTCACGACACGTGTCGGCCATCCATTGGTTCGATTAATTTTTTTTTTTTTTTAAAAAAGCAAACAGTAAAAATAAATAATAAAAAATTAAAAATATGAATCCCAAGAGGGGTTCACTAATGGAGATGCTCTAACATAGCAATGATCTTTGAGCAACTCTAAAATCGTAGAAATTTTTTTTTAACAAAGATTCAAAGACTTGTCTCATATACAATAACTAGATTTTAAACCCGCACAACCGCGCGGGTAATTTTTCTTTTTTTAATTATAAAAATTTAATATATGTTAGCAATTTTATTTTCTGTAAAATTTATTGCATAATTAACGAATGTTTAATCTTTTTAAAAGGTAAGTTATATGTAATTCATTTATTATTTCTATTTTAATATAATATAGACTATGCTTATAAATTTATAAAATTAGCATATACTATATTTTTGTTTGTAATCAATTTTAATTAAGATTAGTGTATAATAATATTATATTACTAATTACGAAATTAATCAGTGCATTAATTAAAAAACTATTTAAATTTTTAAAAGGATTTTGTTAGATTTTGTCTCAATAGATTTTGTGATTAATAAAACTAAAATTTAAAATTACAGTTAAAAATAAATGTGTTATTATCATCTTTATAATTACTTAAAAATGTTATACATTAAATAAACTTATGTAAATAAGCAAAACAATTTAACTGAATATATGGATCTAGTATGACTATTTTATAGTAGATAAAAACGGTACTTCTCTTTTAATAGAGAAAATTGACCAATTCATATCGTAGGTACAACAATGGTAAAATTTTAGGGTGCAAAAGACCGATCAAAACTAACCATAATTTTTCATACTAAAAATAAATGCAGGTTTAATTTTTATCGGTCTTTTGCAACTAAAAAAACAAAAACAGCCTCACATATTCGTAAATTAAACATTAGTCTCAAATAAAGCTTTCGTGCCGACGACAAGTATTTTCTTGCTGTCGGTATCAAATGACTTAAGTTTCCGTATGATGTGTGTCGGGATATCTTTCAAATAGAAGCAATAGAAAGGGCAGAGTAGGACACATATCATAGGGAAATTTAATTTTTTTCCCTATCGCTTGACTTGGTTGCTCCAGCCTTGATTTTTTTGTCCTTTTCAATTAGTCTGAAGAGTTAAGATATTGCAAACAATATTCCATATTATCCGCTGAATATTCTACAAGTGGCATACATATATGTCTATTGAGTTCTTTAAAAACAAATGCAAACTAACAATTCAAATACTATATGAATAAAATAAGCAATTACATAACTAAAGCAATAAAGTCTAAAAACTTTATCAGATTATGTAAATAAATTATCAATTGCTTATTGGACAACATATTACTTTTTAAATTTCTAATGCAAAATCTATACTTTCAGCTAATCATTCATTATAAATGTGAACGAAGAAAAATTAATGGATAGTTCTGCTTACTCTAGGGTTCCACCCCAACCCGTGTAACAAAGATAACCAGTTGGCATAAAGCTATAAACCGGAAATAACGGATGGTAAAGAACAAATTAAAGGGCAAAACGAGAGAGAGAAAGGCGACCATAAATCACGCTGTTACTCACGCGTCAATACGACGTTGTCTGGACCACGACAGGTCCCCGCCAAAGCAAAAGCATGCGTCTTAGGATAAGAGAATCCGCACCCTACATTTGGATTGATGCAACCCGAATAAAGAAAAGGTAAATATAAATAAGTTATTTCCCAAGAAACTGCGAAAAACACATATTAAAACCAATAATATGAAGAGTAAATTAGGTAGAAATACCAAAAGAAGTAGAAAATTAGGGATTTGCCAAAAGGATAGGGGAAAAAAGTAGTGAGGGGATGAGAGATAAGGGTGATTTAGGGTAGTTAGTGAATTAGGGGAAAATTGGTGTGTAGGGGATGCAAATACTCTAATATAAATGTGGTAGAAGCAGTCGTAGATTTTTTCTGACAGCCGCCGGCTTAATGGAAGAGGAGTAGAGGGGGGACGGATTTGAGAACGTTTCTTAAAATTTAAATTTATATCTTGTTTATTTTCTATTGTTTCATTCTTTATTTAAATAAAAATTGTTGAATTTTAAAAAATATAATAGTTTTTATGGAAAATTGTATTTTTATGAGAAAATTAATATTCTAAAGTTTTAATTCAAGTTGAATTAATATTTATTAGTAACATTTGTAATAATATTTTTAAATTTAATTAAATATTTAAATAATATGATTACAATATTTCTTAAAATCTTGTTATACTAAAATAAGAAATACATAAAATTTTAAATATCATGTAAAAGTAGATTAATCTCACCTCATGTATAAGATGTATTTATCAAATAGTTTCACTGTAAAGTAATAATCAAATTATCATTATTAAACCCTCTAGGCTCTAGTTATATGAAATATAGTGATATACCATACTATTTAAATTTAATTTTAGTTTCATGATAATTAAGTTTTAAAAGGATAGATTAGCAAAAATAATAATTAATTATTTGATAGGGAAATTGTACCTAGTGACTAAGAGCATCTCCAATGTAAAACTCCATTTTTTCCTCCAAAATGGAGTAAAAGTGATTATGGAGTAAAAATGCTCCAACCCCACTCTATTTGTAACTCCATAATGGAGTAGTGAACAAACAAAATATAGATTACTCCATTTATGGAGTAAATCTCATTATGGAGTAAGAAATGAAGTGGGGTTGGAGCATTTTTTACTCCCTAATCACTTTTACTCCATTTTGAAGTAAAAAATGGAGTTGGGTTGGAGATGCCCTAAGAAAAACAACAAAATTAACTAACTAACTAACTAAATTTCTATCTTTTCTATTTTCTTTCTTTCTATCTCTCTAATTTCTCTCTAGAAAATGTTTTTTCTTTTTTTTATTATTAATTCATAAATAACCCCTATTCGATATATTAACTGCGAGGACCATATAGCGCGTGGGGTGAACTCGTTGGTGATGGGTGATGGGTGAGAAGGTGTTAGGGCATCTCCAACCCAACTTCATTTTTTACTCTAAAATGGAGTAAAATAGAATATGGAGTAGAAAACACTCCAACCCTACTCCATATTCTACTCCATAATAGAGTTTACTACATAAATGGAGTAATCTGTTTTTTGTTTGTTCATCACTCCATTATGGAGAGGAAAATGGAGTGGGGTTGAAGTATTTTTACTCCATATTCTCTTTTATTCTATTTTGGAGGAAAAAATGGAGTTTTACATTGGAGATGCTCTTACATAGCCAACTGTTTACCTATCGCAAAACAGATAGAGGATATTGAAAATCTAATTTTCGTAGTGTAATTTAATATCTATCGTATCTGACAAAAGGAAATCCTTAATTGTTACATTTAGAAAGTATACTCTATTTAGTTATGTTAATAAAGTCTCAGTTTATAGTACATGAAATCAATTATTTGTGTCACCTTGTGTTGATTTTGTTAAAAAAAAAAAATTAATTCAGAATTCGAACTGAAATAAGTTTGAACGCAATTTTACATGTGCAGTTTGCTAGTGAATCATGTAAAAGTTGTAAGTTCAGAGCTTTTGCAAGACGAGAGTTTATTTCTTTAATTAAGTGATATAATGTTTTTGTGGTAAAAAAATATGTCTTTGTAAAAAATAGGTGATGCAATAAGGGAAAGAATGTGACTAAATAAAAAAAAAACAAATATGCTTTGCCTTTGGATCATCGTAACTGCTGATAAGCTTTCAAAAAAAAAAAACTAATAAAATAAGCTTTGCTTATTATATCGTCGTTTAATCTTTTCAATGGTAGTGTGTCATTTTCAAAACCTTTTGATCCTTCCTTCTTTTTCTTAAAGCTGAACACATCTAACACAATTTCATACAAGGTACAACGGGGAAAAAAACTGGAGTAATATTCGCTCACTAAATTCACAAGTAAGATATTGTACTTTAGTTACGAGAATCATTTAATAGCAAAAGTGGGCAAATGTTCTCTGTAACATAATGTTTTGCTTACTATGCAACAGTAGATGCATGATACTTTTGTCCAAAAAGATGCATGATTTTAAACGATTTAAATTTATACTATATTTTATATTTTCTATAGTTTATAGTAGTATTTATCTTTTTTTGCAGAATCCGGCTACTAGGCATTTTACGATCTAAATATTATGACATGGTCCTGGTCAATCATTATACATATAGAACTTATAATTATAGGATGCTTTTTTTTTGTCAACTTATCAATTATAGGATGCTTATATGAAGATTAAGTATATTGTGGATTAGAAGATCAAATTAACTTTAGAATGTCAATAAAAAAAAGGAAAAAAATAACCTTAGATTGATATATGCTAAGTACAGTTTCATCACTCAAGTCATGCACATATTCCTCCTAAATGGTTATCCACCTAGTTCATATGATATGCAAAGGTAAAATAAGTCAGTGAATTGACAATGATTCTCGTTATCATCCAGGGAATCTTCAAGGATTCTTCTTCTCTGATGCAGTCGAAGTGTTCCTTTTGATTCGCGCTTCCCGAGTGATATATCAATGGGCACGAACATCACCATTAATTTACATGCAAAAACCGATTTGAGAAACAACCAATATCAAGATATGTTTCATTTGGCTACATTATATATAGGAGCAAGAGCTGTCTAAGTTGCACTAGCCGATTCAACTATTAGCGATTTTATGTACAAGTCCTTAATCTGTATAATGTATGTATGCGTTCAAATGGAAGAAAATAAAATGTATAGAGATCTCAATTAACTTGCCGACAGTGGAGGAACATATAAGATTTGTCAAACGAATTAGTTCACAACTTCAAATTTGTGGGGTAGAGACGGAGACAAAGTGTAGCTAATTGACAAAGATTTAAATGAAACCTTTAACTTTCTAGACAATCTATACAGATCAGAGGCATTAATATAACTTGATGGGTTTAAACGGCAGTAGACACACCTATACATATACCCATTATTCATTAAGTTACACTACTGGCTTATTACCACTCAATCTTTGCATGCTAGATATGTTATATACCTATACACACACTATAATATCAGCCTTTGATCATGCTACTTGAGCTTTAACAAAAACATTGCGTGTATGATACATTTTTTTGTGAATCCAAAAACATCTTTGATACAAAAACCCTACATATAATCAATATGCTGAAAGAACAACGAACCTTGATGAAACCTACCTATTTCCCAAAATCATGTAATAGTCCAACATGAAATAAACTTAAGTAGCTTTCATAATCAGTGAAAATAGTAGAGGCAGCAAGAGGAACGACAAAAACTATGATGTTAAATGTTATAACTTGTACAATCCAGAAACATGTAATGTTAGGCGATGTAGAGGCAGCAAGAGGAACGACAAAAACTATGATGTTAAATGTTAATTTGTACAATCCAGAAACATGTAATGTTAGGGGATGTAGAGGCAGTAAGAGGAACGACAAAAACTATGATGTTAAATGTTATAACTAGTACAAGTCCAGAAACATGTAATGTTAGGGAATGTAGAAAGAGGGTAAAGATAAGTGTTGAGTCAAAGGAGGTATGTAAAAGTCAGGATCAATAAGACATCACATGTTCCTCAAGTTAAGGCCTTCCAAATTTTACTGTTTTCCATGAAAAGTGGACCACCAAAAATAGAGAAAAGCAAAGAGAAGTGAGTGTTTTCATTAATGTGCAATTCTTTAAGGGAATGGACCACTACTCCACTCTCTTCTTCTTTCACTCTCGATGCTTCTGTCTTTGGCCATACCATACCACACTCACATTGCTTGCTTACTTTTGGTCATGAAATTGACATATTAGAGTATCTTAGGTCATTTTCTCTACCTAAATCAAAAAGAAGCTAAGCAATAATCTATTGCTGAAATGCAGCCCCTATCTTTTTTAAAGAAAAATATACTCCTGACTCCTGAGCGAGGACAAACACTAAAGGGGGAAAAGGAGATGGGCGGATTTAAAATGTTGGACTTTGTGTAACAATTAGTGGGCTTGGCCCATTTAAGACGTATTGAATTCGTCCATGATGTATCGTCCAACTAAAAACACATGAAAATTTATTTCCGCCACAAGCTCGACCACCAGAAATTACACTAAATCATTAAATTTAGCGGGCTGGTTTGCCGTATCCAAGATCGGCCCGCAATGAGTATAATGATATTTTTTAATTAACTCTGTAATCAAAATAAAGATATATCATTCAAAAAAAAAGATATATCATTCATGTCATGAACAATAATGTGTGTCTTAGATATTGACGTACATGTGCTAGTGCTGCGATGCTGCTGTGGGATGAGGATGAGCGTGATAGGGGAAAATAAAATGGTAACATGAAAACTGAAAGAACAAGACTATCTAACGACAAAGTCAAAAGTTTCATCTTCCACATTCAACCATTTAGATAGATATTCAACACTGTTCCAAAACACGCATCACATGGCCTACTGATCCAATTTCCTCTTCCATATACTCTGTATTCCTTTTTTTTGTATTTGCATATGCACATACAATAATGCCAATATAACCATATTTGTTTTATAAAATTAAGAAAAAATATCTAATGATGTTAACATAAATAATATTTACCACGTCTCACAAGCATAATAAAAATGGTATTGTAACCAAGAGTGGATCTAGGTAGGCTGTTGATGGGAATTTTTTTTTGTGGTAAAATGTTGATGCGCATTTTAATTAGAACAACCTTTTTTGTAAGATTCGCAACTCTGTTGATGACAAATCCATAAAAAATATTTCATAGAATACGTTTAATGTTTGATATTAAAATCACTAAACATTTTTTATACAATGAAAAAATTGTTTTTGTGGCTAGTAGTATAGAGAGACAATTTGTATTAATGTCTGGAGGAAACAAAGAACTTCAACGGATGAAGCGCTACGGAAGGCACAAATTTCCCACGGAGTCCGGTGAATAGAATGACAAAATATCTATTTTCTTTTGGAGTCGAATGTAACATTCACTTGTTCTCACTTTGCTCTTAAACCGCGTTCTTTTAATTCTTTCCAATTTTTTAACTTTTATTTTTTTTTAAATTAGTTTTTTTCTTCATTTTCGAAATGATGATTTGGAAAAGAAATGTCAAAATAGATTAGATTCTCTTGTACCAAAGACATAAAAATGCATAGATAACACCAAAATATACTGCATGTGTGTATGCAAGCTGAGGAACAACGTCTCTTACTGAAACGTCCAAAGTCCATGTTGAATAAGCTTGATCCATTATTATAAAATCAGAATATATAAAACAAAACAAAAAATAGAATATATGTTTAAATTTACATTTATTCTCTAGAATATTAGTCTCCTTGTGACCTTTTGTTGAGGATTCAATGGACCCTTCATATTTGCATGTGATTGAGTGTGGAACGGGACGAGAGAATGGTGGATTTTTGATATGGACGTCTCCTTATTTCATAATTACCTACAAAATAAATTGTTTTATAATTATCTTTCTCAAATTTCTTTCTGCAGTTATCCAAATAATTATAAATAACATTTTGTCGTTCTAACTGAAACCATCTGTTTTTGTAAATCAGTACACCTTAGCTAACGCGTATTCCATTCAATACAGTATTCAGTTTTTATACCCTTCGTCAAAAAGAACAGATATAGTGATATGGTTTTGTATGTCAACACATCCCATATGAAATGAAGGCACTTGTGTAAAGAAATAATGTAATATTCGATTTGAACTATAAATAACTGTTTTACATCAGTTCCTTGAAAATTCATATACACCTTTCCTCAAAAATAAATATTTTTTAACACTGAATCATCTTGTAATATAAGTTCATGATCAAATTGGTTTTACATAAATGCAGAAATACGTACTACAAAAAACACCAGTATAAAATAGAAACCAAATAACTATTAAAAGTTTAACTAAATTAATATCAGTAGGTACCATTCGAAGATAAATTGTGACCAACCTCAATCCACATGATTCGGAGGATAATTCGCAAAAAGGAATACTTTTAGAAAATTATTATATGCATGTGACTATTTTACAGTTTAATGATAATAAAGGAAATTCTGCGTATTATATAGGTAGATTGTTTCGGTAATATAGTTTACAGCAGAATGAAGAAAAAGACATGAATCACACAATCTACCAATTTCATCACCATGTTTTATATATAGATGTCGTAGTAGGTCCCATGTCACGCGTTTACGCCCTAGCCGCATTTGTTATTCATTAATACTTGTCTGATTTTCCCATAACTTTGTATGTAATCCCAGACAACTTAATTGTTTATGTTCAACTTAATCCCAGACAACTTAATTGCTTATTAGCAACAAAAAAAAAAAAACACAAAACCAAATTAAGATATGTAGTATGATTCACCAAACATATGATGACCCCCTGCCCTATAAAAACAACAATTCAGACATATTTAATAAATGGATGATGTGTTAATTAGTGCACATTCATATAGTTTTTGCTTAATAGGCTAGAAGTTTATTCCGCGAGTGAAAATCTCGCGTTTCAATTAGCTAGCATGAAAATTCGTAAGAATCTATTTAAATATGAACCGTATTTTATCATAATTTTTGTTCATGCCTTGCTGCCCTTGCATTTGAAGAAATATCTTCCTCTTTCAGGAGTATGGAGCTTGAAACTTAAAAGCATAACCTCACTACTCACACGCAGTGCCGGCCCTTGACAGAAGCTGAAGAAGCAAATGCTTGCAGCCGTGCATTTTAAGATTAATTTTCGGCCACATTTGACAAAAGTTCCCGTAGTCTAGTGGTAGGTTTAAAGTATCCACATCTCTGTTGAAGCGTGGTTCGAATTATAGTGGCTACAATTCTTCTTTTTATTTTATTTTTCAATTAAAAGTGGCCATATTTTTTTTTTGCTTCTAGCCTTTAGAATTCTAGGACCGGCTCTGTTCACACGTGCCGAAACAGTAGCAAAGTTATCACTACAACTTAACAAAAACACTTATAGAGCTTCCCACTTCCACATGATTTACTTCATTATTTGATCGACCTATACAAATCAAACCTCTTACTAAAAGTGAAGAACCAGTTAGTAAAAACGTTATATTAGACCTAATGAAATTACTTGCTGATTATAGTTAAATGAAGTTACAGAAGTACCATATTATTACTTAAAAAGTAAGTAGATAATATTTAGTATATATATATATATATATATCTTTAATATAAATACTATGTATACATATATAATCAAGCTAAATGTCTTACTAAAGCGAGTGGAAATAATGTTGTTTATCTATTTAATCTCTTATATATTAACTTTAGAGTATTAGAACATATTTTGATAACCACATGTTACTACTATATTGATTCTTAGAAAATTAATTATCAAATTAACTAACATAATTTTGTTCATCAACATTATATTAACTATCTATGACTGTATTTAGAAATTTATGATGTGATGGTTGAATAACCAAAATTAATATTAAATAATTATTAATATATAAATTTCATCACTTAATCTTATGTTAATTGTTAAATAGATATATACTACTAACTTTTTTTGTTTTATACACGATTATCTCTTATGCAAGGCATAAATTGCCTTGTAATTAGGTAAAGCTAATAAATCCAAATAATGTATTAGGTAAATATTGGCATATATATTTGTCTACATAATTATACTCCCATCTGGTAATGTCGATATTTTTTTGGACAAACTGGTTATGTCAATTATGTAACTGAAGTTATTCCTTTATCTTACGGACGTGGATGCATATATAATAAGACCAATAGCCTATTAGGTTAAAATGATTACTTATTAGTAAAAACGTTAATGACTTTCTAGTGGTTTTTTTCATAATTGCGGTCTAAGATTCTTCCATCAATTTGTTTCTCGATTGACATTAATAAGGCAATAATCTTGGCAGTTGTCATTTCGATGGATCCATTTTAACAGCACATTTTTTCCCCAAAATATTCTTCTATAACCTTTTTCCAATTACTATTGACTAAAGGATATATTGTTTCAATTGTATAACTAGTTATTTTGTCCGCACATGCGGGCATAATTTTCGTACAATTTATTATTAGTCTAAATTTTATTAATTCAAACCAATATAATAATGTATAATTTATGTTTTAAAATTAATTATAAATGACAACACTCACATAACAAAATATTTTTAAATATATATTTTTACAAATGTGTTGTTTTAATTTATTTTAATTATAATTTTTTATATCTTATTTTTTTCTATAATAAAAAATATTTTTTCAAGATAACAATATAATACATAAGAAGTATCTTATTTTCTCAAAATAGAGTTTTTAATAGAAATTCGTTTTATTTTATAAGAAATTTTATATGAAATTATTAAAAATATGACAAATAATCAAAACTATCTAAATCATAGGGAAATTACGAATCAGATAATTCAATTAAATTTTCTAATAGAAAATATATGTTTAAGATAATAATTTAATACATAAGAATTATCTTATTTTTTAAATCTAGTATTATCAGTATACATTCTTTTTATTATTTAATAAATTATATATGAAATTATTAAATATGATAAATAAGCAAAATATAAAACCATGGAGAAGTTGATAAATCATCATTTTTTTTCTTTATATTTAACTATTAATATTTTAACTTAATTTTCAATTTCTATGATAAAAAATATATTTTAAATTTAATACAAAATAATTAACATATTTTCTAAAATATAATATTATTAATATAAATTTGTTTTTATTAAATAATAAATTGGATATAAAATTATTTAAATAAGATAAATAAAAAAATTTTCCTAAAATCAAGGTGAATATGACAGCTAAGCAAATCTACTTCTTATATAATAGTATAATAATAGTATAGATAAGTCGTGCGACTGAATATGGTTTACATATTTTTTAATTTATTTTATGAGTCAGTTAACTTAATCCAACTGATGATAGTCTAATGGTAATTTTTTAGAGTTTGATATATATTCACATTAGTTATGAATTATATCTTTTTTGCGAATTAAATCATCACTATTTGAGCAGTTTAAATTTGGATTTTAGTCTAAATGGTGATATGGTGGATCGTAACTGATGATCAATAATTCTTTAGCATTAGTTGGAAGATCTTTTAAATTCAAATCAGACAATGTGATACGCTTTTGAGTTAATCCACTCTATAATATTAAATACATTCCTCTTAAGGTTAACCGGATCAACCAACAGTATTTATAAAAGAAAAGTTCGTAAAACAGGAGATGGAAGGACAAACGAATATCTATATATACTCCTTCCGTTTCAATTTCATTTATGTTTTAGAAAAAAAATTGTTTCAAAAAGATGTATATTTTATTTTTATAATGTATTAATTAATGTTAAATTGTAAATTTCAAAGCATTTATTTAAATCTCATTGGTTAGAAGTTATGGGGAGTAAAAAATTACAAGAAATAATGCATTGCTAATTAAAAACTCATAGATTTTTTTATTATATGTAATTTTTTAAAAACGTTACATCTTATTGAAACTGAAGGAGTATATGAGAAAACCATGCATAGACAAAAACTGAAGCTGATTTATGGGCTTTGTTTTGGGCGGTCGAATGTATGGCTAATTTACACTTCTCAAAAATTATTTTTGAGACATCGTCCGTCAACCTCCATAATTTTCTCACACAGCCTGAGAACCAACATCCCTATGACTACCGCCTCATATGCCATAATATACTCTCTCTCCTGGCAAGGATAGACATATGGANATCATACATAGCCAGACATGCCCCGGCCTGGCTCTTTCATCTTCTCGCTTTGGAGGTTCAAAAATAAGGGATCAGCTAGGTAAGCTTCCTTTCATGCTGTTGGGGTCTACTGATCTCCCATCTTTTTAGTTTAATTTGCTCTATGTATTTCCTGTACCCATTATTGTACAATCTTTTTTCCAAGTGTTATAAAAAAAAAGACAAAAGTAGATAGAATGTTATCGTATAATAATAATAATAATAATAATAAATAATAATTGTATATAATTAATGAACATTATGATTCCTTTTCAATATTCGACTATCAGTCTATCACCTAGTACGACACGGTTCACTCAGAAATCATGGGAATGATCACAAAGTATGAATGTTTGTTTAAAAAATAACCTAAAACAATATAAAAGATGATACTCGAAGATGTGTTTGGTGTTTGATTGAGTCATTATCGAAGCCTCACATGGGCTAGGAATGGTAATGAAAGAGTCCCGCTATTCACCAAACTGTATTCTTTTTTTTTTTCTGTTTCCAATTATTATTGTTATTATCAATTAGTTGGGGAAAATCTAGAAAAAATTGGAAGTATCTATGATATACAGTCATGTTGTGATGACCAAACCCATGTGACAGTTGGTTTGAAGTTTCACCACAGCCAAAATCTCTTTGGATCCAACTTGTTCACCTTTAGAAAATAAGTCAAAACTAATATATATATATATATATCTCTATAATATTATTTGAGAAGTCACTTTCTTAGGTGTCGCTCTCAGGTTAACTCTCACGCTGGTTGATTACTATGATACCCCTAATGAATTAAAAATATATTTAAATATTATTATTTCCTTTTTAAAATCTTCCAAATAACAATATAAAATAAAAGGGAAATATATATAAAATTTACACACCTATTTAAAACGAAAAATAAGTATATGTATAATATGGTTTCATAAAAAGGAAAGTTTACAAAATAGTAATATTTAACTTAAATATATTTTTAAATAACATAAATTATATTTTAAGTAATAAAATACTTTATATCTATATCTTCTTAGATGGAAAAAAATATTTGTATATAATGTGTTTTCATTAAAAAAAATTAATACAGATAATCTTGATATTAGAAAAAGAAATATTTTTTTCTTTTAAAAAATAATTTAAACAATAAAATATATATTTTCATAGTAATTATTTTTAATATATCTATCTATTTTGTTAGATGATTACATAAAATAATTAAGTAACATAAACTGATATATGTTTAGTTGACAAAAATTTTATAATTAGTATTATTGAAATATTTTTTTAGTATATTTATTTGATTATAATATCTTACAATTACAGTAAAAAATATAAATTATATATCCAAATGATAAAACTGACTAAATATAATATATCTAAAATTATATATAATTAAATTAATATAATATTATTAATACAAATTATACATACAAACTATAAATTAATATAAAATTTAAAGTAAATATCAGCCAACTATTATAATATATTTATTTTTTAATTATTTATGTCCGTGCATGAGCACGGGAAAATCACCTAGTATATATATATATAGTATGACAGTTAATTAATTTATAGTTAAAGAAATATTCACTCATAACCTAGGATATATATACCTTAGAGCATTTTATGGAATATTTAGATATTTTATAAAAAAAATACTTTCTTTATTTCATTATAAGTGTCATTTAGCTTTGTGCACATGGATTAAAAAAAAAAAAAATTTACATATTTTTCATATAAAAACACAATTACCTATACACCTAACCATATTTCAATCAATAGAAAAATAAATTGCATAATAAAATTAATAAATTTGTTTTGAAAACTGAATATGATACTTGTTTTGTAATGATATTTTTTTCTGTTGTAACACTTAATCTAAAATGGAAGAAGCAGTATTTTATAACTTAACATTTCAAACAGATAATTTCAGTTAAACATATCTAAAATATTTGAGATACTATTACGTAAAGTTTTAAATATTAAAAAAAAAATATTTGAAATACTTACTAAATAAAATTTTATTTTATTTATTCGTTAGATACTTGTATTCAAATCCTCCCGATTAACAGGCGTATGATAGAGCTAATGATATCATCAAAACTAGTCTTATAAGAAAACTATTAACTTTAAAAGCTCTTTCTCAAAAATAAACTAATAAATTTGTGAAAATTAATTGTGTTTGTCTCTTTCTCAAAAAAAAATTGTGTTTGTTGATAAATATTTTTCTATTTTAAATGAAACTACAATACTACTTTCCCAAAACATCGTTAAACAAAAATATTTCCCGACATACGTTTGGTACATGTAACCTTTTAATATCCACTAAACCTATAACAATGTGAGAGTAATAGATGATATAACCCATTTGCCCATGTCTGTGCAACTACAAATGAGTTTAAATTAAAGAATCAACATCACTCTCTCTCTCTCTCTCTCTAAATCAACGAGATTTTTGGGGTCATGTTGGTAATGGAATGGGTCCCATTTAGGACCAAATTGATTGCCAGTTAATTAGACAAAGAACTATAACAGAAAGTTTTGATCCCAAAAAAAAAGAAAAAAAAAACACAACGTATATTTCTTTCTCATTAAGCCAACACTACTTATAGCCACTTTCACTCTTCCATGCTCCTTCACTTCTTTACATATATTCCACAAACACTCTATCATTCCTTTTTCTTCTTTACATATATTCCACAAACACTTTCACAGACACACTCAAAACACACACCTGAACATTAATAATTCCTACAATGGCACGACCACAACAACGTTTCCGAGGCGTGAGACAGAGACATTGGGGCTCTTGGGTCTCCGAGATTCGTCACCCTCTCTTGTAAGACTCTCTCAAAATTACCAAAATAGCCTCTCTTTTTTTAACTAACCAAAAATGTGTGGCTAATTCGTTTTCTTTTTGTTTCAGGAAAACAAGAATCTGGCTAGGGACATTTGAGACGGCAGAGGATGCAGCAAGGGCCTACGACGAGGCAGCGAGGCTAATGTGTGGCCCTAGAGCCCGAACCAACTTCCCTTACAACCCAAACGCTATCCCTTCAACCTCTTCCAAGCTCCTCTCGGCCACTCTCACCGCTAAGCTCCACAAATGCTACATGGCTTCTCTTCAGATGACCAAACAGACACAAACACAAACACAAACGCAGAACACAAGATTACGCCCGTTATCTTTACCTGACACTCACGGCGTCAAGAACGTGACGTCCCACGACAGAGATCATCAGTGTAACAAGGGAAGAGTAACGGAGATAAAGTGGGAAGATGGTAACGTCGATATGCAACAGAACTTTAGGCCATTGGAGGATGATCACATCGAGCAAATGATAGAGGAGCTGCTTCATTACGGTTCCGTTGAGTTTTGCTCTGTTTTACCTAGTTAGGCCATGTCGCTTAAGCGTAATTTTTTTTATATTTTCCTTCCAACGAAACGGCGTCGTAATATGAGTAGATATAGTAGAAGATAAAAAAGAGTCTAATTTCAAGAAACTTTCATTCTAGTTTCTTTAAATAGCAACCGATCATATGCTATGTAATGTATAGTCATTTTTATGATAAACTATTTTATCAATTTATTTGCATCATTTTTCTCCATTTAAGAAAACCCAATGGAGTTGGATGATGAGAATTATGTTTTATATGTGTTCGTGTGCGAATAAGTGGGGGGTTTTTATGTAGTGAAAAGATGCAACATTAGGAAGAATGACAAAAGATGAAGAGAGACACAGAGTTTGTAATAAGGGTTTGAAAATTTTGTTCTTTTTGTTTCATGCAAATTCTAATTTTCTCAACGGTGGGCCTTAATTGACGTACGCAACCGCAATCACTGCTTTATCAACGTTTTGAGATATTTTATTTTTGTATGTTTCTTCACGAACAAAATCGTTCCCCTTACTGATTTGAAATGGACGTATGCAACTGCAATCACTAATTTGTGATGTTTTACGGATGCTTGCAGTCTCTATATACGTTATCAGTTGTTACTAACAAGCGAAGAAAAAAAAAACTAAGTAGATGATTATTCCGTATGGCCCAATTAGCTCGTAGTGATATAACCACTACACATGCGATGTGTCTAAACTGCAACATACAAATGACTCGACATTAGAAATTATATGGATCTAAAGATTTCTTGCCCCTTTTTTTTCATGCATGGATAAATTAATGATTCTAATAATTCTCAAAAATAATTAAAAGCAAATTATGCAAGTTATACATATATAATATTTCATAACGTATAATGATCAAATAAATTATGAGACTTGATGAGTTTTTGGCCTTGATTTGATGAGATTTTCTTGTCATATTTTGTATGCTGCTGATAAAAATATGTATACGAGAATCATTCTTTGATTTGTAATTAAATTTAACAGATTGTACCCAAAAAGGTGTATGTTATATCTAACTGAGAAAACCGATGGAAGAATTTTCTATAAAAATTGTCTTTGATGATGTGACAAAAGCCTATATATTGTTTATAAAATTGACGAAAAATGACATAAAAGCTACTATAATTTAACTATAACATATAATCTCACAAGGTAAGTCAAAAGCAATTTTAAGTTTTATAGTCAGGCGTTTACAATTTATATGGTAAGAACTGGACGACATGACAATATATTAGTCAGCCACAATATACTACTTTACTCTCTGAAATACATTATAAAAACAGTTATATGGGACAACATTTGTCCAGCAACATTATTGAGATAGATTGGAATCTAACGTGATATTAATTTTTGGATCGATGTCTTCATTGAATGGAACTATAATGATTATTTTTCGTACCTGTTTGGAAATTGATTTTGCTTCCCCCCAACCCCTTTTTAAAAGTAAAAAAAATAAATAAAGACGATGAAATTATAAAAGTGTAGTTTTCTTCTAATTATTCTGTTTTCTTAAAGCATTTTGAAGCAGCAAAGGTGAGATTTAATGTAATGTGGCATGCTTGTGAGTTTATCATCATTACTTCTTTGAACTTCTGTGACCCTTTTTCCTTGCGGGAAAGTCCTTTCCTGTTTTCCCAATATAAAATTCATTGCACTCACCAAACAAAGAATGAATAGGTAAAAAGTAGAGATTCAAATTCATAAGAAGAATAACATTTCCTAATTGATCCCTACTAATTACAGTTAAAATTAATGAAACTATTGATCTGTTGATCATAAAAATAGAAATGCTGCAAAAGAATTATTAACATACGTGCAAAAACCTTAAACATGGACGTTTCAAGTATTATTAGCTGACATACATGTCTTTTTCCTTTTTTGGGGTTAATTTGGAAACCCGACATGACCTTATTATTCTTTACATGTCGAAAAAACCTTTACAAACTGCTTATATCTAGAGCAATCCTTTATGCTAAAGTTTGTAGGATATTCAAAAGAACAACTTTATGGAAACTCAAATTTGCGTAACAATAGCTATTGATCAGAGGTAAATATATTTAGTCGCAGAATCATTAATTTCGATCTGAAGTAAAAATGATCTACCATTGACATAAGAGAAGACATACCAATGACCTATTTTCTTCTCGACAGTATTTTTAATCTAGGTTTGGCTGACAGGTAAATATTAACTTTTATTGATAAGTAACTAATCTTTTTGTTTACAGGTACAAACGGTACCGGTCTTGACATGGAAAAGAACAGAAGCGAATTTTTAAAAATTGACCATTTTTATAAGAACGTTTATATATAATAATAATAATTTTCTTCTAAAAAAAATTGAAATTTTCTTCTAAAAAAATATTGAAATTTTCAAGTATTTTTTACTGTTGATTGTAATGTTTCCCTTCAAGACCGGTACAAACAAAAAGCGTGACACTGAGAAAATCTATCAAAAGTGGTTGACAACTAGTTTACCACGATCTTTACCCCGATGAATCTTTTGGGTGAGATAGATATATCATATATTCATAGATAATACCTTCGTTTATTTTTCTATATATATGTGTATAAAATAGAAAATAAAATAAAAAAGAAGGTGGAAAGTGGTCAAAGGCAATAATGGAGAAGAGAATGATGGTGTTGAGTAATGTAGAATTTCATGTGAAGGTGTTGGTTCCGAAAACGAAC
Source organism: Eruca vesicaria subsp. sativa (assembly GCA_932364175.1). Taxonomy (NCBI): domain Eukaryota; kingdom Viridiplantae; phylum Streptophyta; class Magnoliopsida; order Brassicales; family Brassicaceae; genus Eruca; species Eruca vesicaria. The sequence continues at coordinate 127,371 of CAKOAT010995153.1, forward strand.
AAAACATGGCCTTATGTGGTAAAACTCCTTTTCAGTGTTTTAACCAACATCCAATTCTTCGTTGTTTTATATTGTGAGTGTTTATTTTTCCGGTTAATGTTTTTATTTATATGGTATTTCCTTCCTCATCCGTTTTTTTTGAAGATGTTCTAGCTTCAAGTGTGTATTTCGAAAAAGTTAAAAATGTATATTTTGTTTAGTTTTTCAAGTGTGGAAGTTACAATACTACATTTTATGCAATTAACATAACTTTTCCAACGCAATCAATGATACCATGACTAGCCATAATTTCATAGGACTATGTGAGAATAATTGATTCTCTAATCTAGATTTATAGGACAACTATTGCTGATCAAGTGTTAACCACTATTCCAGTAGCATCTGGTTAACATAATGAACTGTTTCCTTTCTCAAAATTTGACGACATTCATAGAAGCTGCGCATGTGTGTGTTAAATACCACATGTGCGCTACCTTCTTTCTTATATACTATTAAATAGGAATATAGCATGTTCTTCTGCCTACGATCCATTAACTCAAATCTTTGTCCTGGCATATTTATTTGTATAGATATACCACGCTAGGTTTTTTATGTAGGTGTGCATCTATATGAATTGGACTCACTTTGTGATTCAAGTTCCTGAACGTATAAATACAATGTGATTTAAAATGACGATGGTTATCAATTTTAGAAAGCTGTAATCAATTCCTACCAAGTACTGAGTAGACACGTTTTGAGATAACTGATCACTGATATTAGTGCACTCAATGTTTATCCTAAATTCCATGTTATCATTTGGAAGTTGTAATACTTCCCTTCATTACGATTTACATTTATACCTCCTGTCTTTGGACTAAAGCCCATAAGGAAAAAGACCTAATCTGAACCCATGCTAAAATATATGGTAAAAGCTTTTGTTGTTCAATGTATGCATTGGAAAATCCGAATTGTCTACTTCGTAGCTCTTTGCACGTAGCATTTAGACACCAGACGTTCTAAAGTTCTCATCTTATCATAAAAAAATCTAAGAAGATGATGATTCGTGTGGACTTCAATTTCTTTACACATTTGGCTTCATTACAATTCAAACTTACGTATCGTACTACTTTTTTCACGCAGCCACGCATTCATTTGGAAGCATGCAACTAGCATCTTCTTATTTCTTAGAATCCCCAAACAAAATTGTACAAAAAAAAAGAATCCCAAAACATACACAGTAATTTACTACTCCCTCTCCGGATCCCTAGCTCTCTAAGTGTAAGCTCTTCCACCACAAAGTTTTAAGGTGATCTTACAGATCTCTCGCTCTAGATATTTCTGATCATCATATTCTCTCATAAATATCTTTAGCTATTACCAAATATTCACTGATTCATCCGATTTTAGGTAAATATTACTGTCTTAGCTTACGGTAGACTATGATTCTAATTTGTATTGAATTTTCTAGTTCTAGAAGTTCATATGAAATTAATAAGTATCATAACTAAATATTTTATTATTTTGAATTAACCAATATATATATATATCAATTATTTAAGATCATAAAATATTTGGACCTAACAACAACATAAATTAATAAACATCGTATTTATAAAAATAACTAAAAAATAGTGAAATAGTCCTGTTTTGTAAAATGATCTCAATTAAACAAAGACTTAACCAACGATAATCCAATCTTAATTTAAGTAAGTGGACGAAAATAAAATTAGGAGTTGCCGAACATGAACTATATATAATTGTACTAAAAGGTACGCAAAGTCAACTATTGGAAAAAAAGTTAACCAAACTAAATTTAAAAACGACTAAGGAAATTAAAAATTGTCTAACTTTTTGTCACAAATTAATTCATATAAACTCCTTTTCTTGAACTTATAAGCTCTGTTTTTCTACTTCTTTTGGTAGGGTGTAAAAATGAGTTTGTGGTATATAATTATTACACTCGTCGTCTTTGCATTCATACTCATTGCAAAAAACACGAAGAAAACAAAGAAGAATCTACCTCCTGGACCTCCTAGACTTCCCATAATTGGAAACTTGCATCAATTGGGATCGCAACCTCATCGTTCCATGTTCAAACTATCCCAAAAATACGGCCCTCTAATGTCATTGAAGTTTGGAAGTGTATCTACTGTCGTGGCATCAACACCAGAGACTGTAATGGACGTCTTAAAAACATTTGACATAGATTGTTGTTCACGACCTTATATGACGTACCCTGCAAGAATCACATACAATCTAAACGACCTCGTTTTTTCTCCTTACAACAAATACTGGAGGGAAGTACGTAAGATGACTGTTGTTGAACTCTACACAGCTAAGAGGGTACAAGCATTTCGACATGTAAGAGAAGAAGAAGTTTCATCCTTTGTTGATTTCATCGAGCAGTCTGCTTCATTGGAGAGTTCAGTTAACTTCAACCAGAAGTTACTGAAGCTGTCGGGAAGTGTTATATGTAGGGTTGCATTTGGGATCAATCTTAAAGGGAGTAAACTTGAGAAAACCTATGAACAAGTCATTGTAGAAGCGTTTCAGGTGTTGGGGAGTTTTGCAGCAGCGGATTACTTTCCGGTTATTGGCAAAATCATCGATAGGATCACGGGGTTACATGGAAAGTGTGAGAAGGTTTTTGAGGCAATAGATTCGTTTTTCGACCAAGCTATAAAGCATCACCTAGAAGATGAGAGTATTAAGGATGATATCATTGACTTGCTCCTCAAGATGGAAAGAGGAGAGGTTGGACTTGGAGAGTATCACCTTACTCGAAACCACACCAAAGGAATTCTTCTGGTAAGTAATACAAAACTTCTCAATTCAAACTCCATACCTGTGCCAGCTTAGATAAGTAGGCAAGCCGTGCGACCGCCTCTGATCCAATCCTTTGTCCTCTTATTTTTAATAAATAAATGTTTTTTATAATAAATAAATATCTGATTTTAAAACAAATACATATATTTTTATATTAAAATGAGAAAAGGGGTCCAGATTTTTATTTCTATGAAAGTATTTTTACTTTTATCAAAGTTTTATTTAAAATAAAATACTTCTGGTATTCTGAAAAAATAAATATCTAAATTATTTTTTAAAGATTATTTTGAAGACTTCATTTTTTTCCCATGACACTATTGAGCCAGCTTGCTCCACACTCTCATTTTGTTGTTGTTTTTATTATTACAGAACATTCTTACTGCTGGAATAGACACTTCTGCCCAAACTGTGACATGGGTGATGACTCATTTGATTGCAAACCCAAGAGTTATGAAGAAAGTGCAAGCCGAGGTGAGAGAAGTGATTCAAAACAAAGACCACATCATAGAAGATGACATAGAACAACTCGAGTATCTCAAACTGGTGATTAAAGAAGCATTTAGAATAACACCGCTTGTGCCACTTCTAGTTCCAAGGGAGGCTTCAAAAGATGTAAAGATCGCAGGCTATGACATTCCCAAGAAAACATGGATTCATGTCAACATTTGGGCTGTTCATATGAATCCAAGCGTTTGGAAAGATCCAGAAGCTTTCATTCCCGAAAGGTTTATGGATAATGAAATTGACTATAGAGGTGTGAACTTTGAGTTGTTGCCGTTTGGTAGCGGAAGGAGAATGTGCCCAGGAATGGGCATGGGTCTGGCTTTAGTACACTTGACACTTATCAACCTTCTCTACCGTTTTGATTGGAAGCTTCCTGAAGGAATGAAAGCTGAAGATGTTGATCTTGAAGAGTCGTATGGGCTTGTTTGTCCTAAGAAAGTTCCACTTGAGCTTATTCCGGTCCTTACCCAGTGGACTTGATTTCACTTTGCTTTATAAACAAGGTAACATTCCGCGTTTGTATTGTGACTTGCGCGCCAAGATAATAAATAATGTAGTACTTAGATCTCAAATAATGTAAAAATACATTGATTCTTACATATTCTTAGACTAAATAGGAATCTTTGTATCCCCTTATTATTAAAAGGCAAGCAAATGAAAAGATAAACCTTGCCAGTGTAATATATTTACATTAGTGCCATTCTGCTTACTTGTCGCAATAAGAGAGCTCTTCAGACCGAATTCATTAACACCCTCGCCCATCTAGAATAATTACAGAGAATTACCACTGGACTGACATTTTAATAAACAAACATATATATTGTATGTATAACTCACGTGTGCCTTTTTGGAAACTTTTATGCATTCCTTAATAGAATGTTAAGGTTTATTCGGCTGCCCATCTTCTTTTTATAACCTGCAAATAAAGTTCAAGTTAATAGCTTATACAAAAACAAATAAAGTTCAAGTTAATAGCTTATACAAAAACATATTCTCAGACCACATTAATATTACAAGTAACTATTATCATAACATTTCTGGCAAAGTACGTCAAATATATACTATACAAATAATCTCATGTATTTGAATTATATTATGAGACAGACATGTTCTATGGCCATATATATTTTAGAGATCTCTATATTTTATACATATAAGATATTAGGGGTTTGGATAATATTATGACACATTTCTTATACTTACATGAAAGTGTAACTTATTTCAATATTAACTAATCATAGTTTAGAATTTTTCATTTCACTCCTATTTGAATTTAGGAATTGTAGGTTACATAAAGGTTGTCCAGAGTGTTATTTGAAGTCAAGCAAGAGACTATATAATAACAAAACACCAATGTTGTATATTCTAATATTATTTTAACTATATAATAACTAAAACCTTGATGTTTTAACTATATAATAACTACATCCTCAAAGATGCAAAATAATTTTTATAAACTTGCTAAAATATCGACACTCTTAATTTGAATTACAAAACCAAGACTTTTTTTTATCCTAAGATTGAAACTAAACTAATTTCCGTAATCTATGCATAAGCTATTAAATCCAGTTTTGTCTCCAAGCAATTGTTGTATTTAATGCAATGATCTACTCAAGCAAATTATGGTAAGTTTTCCAGCGTAACAGCGTCAAAAAACATTCTTATTGATACGCAAATCATATATATTTGAATTCGAGATATACATATTTGTATTCGAGAAATCTATTAACTTGCTAAAATTTTGGTGTCTTAACCATACAATCAATGTCGATTGCCAATCAGTTTAGGTAAAATTAGTTCTATATATTATCATTCCTTATTAGACTTATTTCATTAAAATCTTAACCCAAGGTTCTTCTATAAAAGCTGAATCGGGAATGCTCCAGACATGTCCCATATTATTTTCTTTGCTGAAGTATCTTATGATAGAAGATAAAAAATAAGAGAAGGAGAAATCGTACCTGCGTTCGTCGATTGTAAGAGTGAAAAAATTTGGGTAGAACCCTAATCCCCTTTCGTATTTTTATCCATCGTTATCTCGATATTCATTTTTTTCTTTCTATAAATGTGTTATATTTATACGATAAGTGTTTTGCTTTGACATGTTGCTCGAATAGCCAAGTTAGAATGGGCCTTGCATGAGAATATAATTTTGCTGAGAATACTGATCTAAAAAAGCTGAGCTCCATTGCTTCTCACGTTTATAAACTTTACTCAGATATTGGGCTGTTAACTTTAAATCATAACACATTTAATAAACGATTTTCCCATTATTACCATAAATTTACCCAAGCTAATAATCCCTTTAAGCAATCTATGTGAATGAATATTTATTCAACAACAAAGCTAACAGTTTTCCTTTGCTAAATTTCAATACTAATCTCATCCCGCGCAAGGCGCGGGTCATATCCTAGTTTATCTTATTCTGCTACATCAATAAACCCTTAAATTTTTTTTAAATGATTTCTTGAAGAGGTGTAAGTTTTCTTAAATAATATAAAGATTGTATACCATTATCATCAAGAAAATGATTGTTCACATAAACACAACTTCTTGGGATCATTATTAGGACTAGAGCTAAGCAATCACAGGTGGTGTTGGAGGAAGAAACTGTCTTCTCCTTTCACCTCTTCTTTTTCTTCTTCGGTTTATAGAACCTGTTGAAGAAAGAGAAGAGCTAGGTGGAAACCTACTTGAACTGCTCCTAAGTTTCTTCACTTCTGAAATCTTCTCCTCCTTTGATCTAACCTGCCTCACCTTTGTCTCATTCAGCTCTGCCGGCAAAACACAGTTGCAGAACAAACCTAAAAGGCAAAACACAAACATAAAAATAATGAGCTTTTTTACTAAAACAGAGTAAATGCTCTGTTTTTGGTTGCTTCTTACCAAAGCGAGCAAGACGGTTAACCCAACTAGGGATAGATCTTCTGGTCAGCTGAACACAAACGTCATTACAGAAGTGATTACAATTCTTTGTAATGAGATGGTAAGTGTTTCCGCTATACCCTTCAGCAAGTTTCTCCATAAAGGCACAAACTTGTTCAGGATCCAAATCTGTTTTCCCTATCAAAATAGACTTCCTGAATGTGAAACCTGGACATTGCTTAGGTTCCACCTCGAAGATCCCCGTTGTTGAATGCTCGTTTGCTCCAAAACCATACTCAACCCCATGAACTTACCAAAAACAATTGATCCAAGATTAGGTCAAAAACTTTCCATTTTTAGAAACTACTAAAAAACAAACAAACGAACTAACAAAGGTGATACCTTCAACACCAGAGTGGTAGACACCGAGTCCTAACCAGTAAGCGTAGCCATTGATGGGTGTGAGATCGTATACATTCAGGTAAACCGGAACCAAACCGGCTTTCTTTTTGCGGCCGTTCACCATCACCATTCTACACAACATCTTTCTTTGAACCAACCAAAAGGAATAACTCTCAAGACTCGAAGGTTTTAAAGACTTTAAAGATTTGAGAGAAAGAATGTTATTATTGGTGGAGACTTCTGCTTCTTATGTCAATCTATGAGAGAAGCTTCTGATGTTTCATTCTTTCTTAAAAGCCACATTCTTTCCTGCTTTCTGTCATCTTTTTATTTAGGACACAGATTGTAGTAGTCCCTATAATTTAACATTTTTTATACTTTGCCCCCAATATTATCCAAATGGTATTTTCAAGTCAACGAGGACTTACTTGAGAGCTGAGAAGAGTGCCAACATTGAGATTTAATCAGCCGTAGAAATAGTAAAAATCGACTGTGGCAGTTTGGCCGCCAAACTTACATGAACTCTCCAACTTTTACCATATTGATCACAATATTAGTCAGCAAGAAAATCAGCTTTTCTTGCGGTCTAGATAGATATTTATGAATAGTATTGTGTATTACATATAAATGACTAAATTCTTAAAAAAAAATATGGCACCACTATACATAAGTTTTAGATTAAATTTCATAAAATTATTTGTTTTTCTTTAAAAAAAAATATAGCACTAGACATAAGTTTTAGATTAAATTTCATAAAATTATTTGGAACAATCCAAATAATTGATTAGGCATTAGACATATCATTTCACCTTGGTGATATTCTGGAAAATGGCACTACCAAATGTCATAAGCTTACTTACCAAAATATCACTAATTAATTAGTAATGAGAAATGGTTTAGTCTCGAAACAGTATTGTTGTTGTGGTGATGGAATAAATTGGCCTTGTTGTTAGTTAAACCGGTTTAGCAGACGCAATGAATCACCAATGGATGATTGTGTAATAAAACGCGAGGAGGGTGGAAGACATATAA
>CAKOAT010995446.1:5895-23772 GCA_932364175.1 Eruca vesicaria subsp. sativa
GGGGGATTCGAATCATTCAAGAGAGAGAGACTCCAATACACTTTGTTCTTAGTCATTCTCTATAAATCATTGTTCTTTCTATTCAGGTCGTCAAAATCATCTTTGTAAACCCTTTTATTACCAAAAATCAATATAAACAACGTATTCATTCATACAAGTTCCAACAGGATTCAGCCCACGATTATCTTTTCCCAATCTACACCTAACCTAAACTAGGAAGTGAGTTTTACCCCTCACAGTCTCTTTAAGTTCTCCGGCAGTGATGACGACTGGAGGAAGAAGTATTTTTACGTTAAGATGGACCCTTTGACGGTTCCTGAGGGTCGTACCCTAAGGGTTACTTGGTCTGATGCTTCCGGTTAGAATCTCTAGGGATGCGTTCGTATGATTTGTTTTCTTTTGCGCATTTCATTGATCGTTGATTCTTCTTTGCAGATATAGGCGATCCCGAAAAGCATACTAATAAGCTTACTAGAGCTCTGTACCGCAATTTGAAGCAGAGTCCTTGCACGTGGGGAGCTTTCACTACCTCGCGTATAGGATCGGCTAGGTTTCCGGATCGGTACGGAGCCTCATTTCTGGAACCCACTCTTGCTGCAGGTTTAGAAAGTAAGCCGGTTTTGTCTCCCTTTTGAACATATTAACTAACCATTTGGATTTTTTTGATTTTTGAATGAGTTTTTGTTGATTCAGTTTCTGAAGGTAACTCGATCGTGTCTATCTCGACGGAAGCTAGTACCTCCGAGACCGAGAGAACTCAACAAACTAAGATGCCTCTCCAACTGTCTTACCGCTCTCGTGGCAAAGCAGATAAAGCGCCAGTTCTTCTCGAGGGAGTGAGAAGAACCAGGGGGCTCTTTTCTTAATCAGGTGCGAGATGTTCTTGACGATGGGGTTTCTATCCCAATCAAAGATGTTGTTTCTGTCGATGTGCCAAAGGTCCAGGAGTCTGGTCCCAAATCTAATGTTCAGGCCAAGGAAGCTGACCCTCAAGTGATCAAGGAGTCTTCTGAGATCGAGCCTCCAAGACCCAAGAGGTCTCGTGTTGACCAGGTGGATAGACCGTCTAGGTCTTCTTCCTCGTCTTCCAGGGGAGGAACCGTGGGATGGAGTTTCACCCACTCGAAACCTTGTTCTGTCCTGGAAGATCCTTGGGGTTTGGCCACTTTGATGAGGCATATGAAGAGGACCGGTTGCTCTCTTCCTGCAATCAACAACATGACTAACCGAGAGGAATATGTGGAGGTCGCTCATTGCATGGGTCAGGTGAGGGACCTCGATTTTTCTAATTCGTTCCTTCTAGTGAAGTCATCGATTGACGGTTTGTTTGGTCCTTTTTTCAGCTGGCTGAGGCTATCAACCCAGCTCAATTGAGCTTAGAGGACACGATTAACAACGCTCCCATAGCTGGGGAATTAGCCCAGGTGACCGAAATGGTGAAGGCTAGCAAGGAGGAGCTCGATCAATCCCGAGCTAGAATCGCCGAGCTCGAAGGTGTCGTGGAGAGGCTTGGCTCGAAGGCTTACATTCAGGCCGGGAAGATCGAGAGTCAAGTTATTGATATCCAAGTGAAGGGAAGTAAGATAGCTGAGCTGGAGGCTGCTCGGAAGGTCGCTGAGCAACATGTTCGAGAGCTGATTACCTCGTCGCAGATCAGCCAGAAGAACAAAGAGGCTGAAGTCAAGCTAGCTATCCGTCAAGGGAAGAAGGAGGTAGCTGAAGCTTACAACAAGATCTTGGTTTCTGTCAAGGAGAAATTTGTCAAAGAGAAATTTGCCAAGAAGAAGGAAGAGGTTAGCCTTCAGATTTATGCTCAGGAACTTCAGGCTAATACCGTCCTTCTCGAGGAAATGTTGGCCAATGAGATCAAGAGTGTTGATGAGGAGTATCAGCGACTGATGTCGTTGATTCCTGAGGCTACCGCCGCGTATGAGAAGGCTCAGGTGTCAGATTTTTCAGTAAGCAAGTTGTCTCTGCCTCAGATCTCGGAGAGCTCAGGTACCTTTGAGATCAACGTATTTAATCCGTCCTTTTCTGGAGGATATGGTTCTAATTTAGGTCTGGTGAATCTGGCTTCAGCTCCAGTTGAAGCAACCACAGGTGATCGTGAGAAGGAGACAGGCGATGGATCCTTAGCTAAGGAGTTGGTTCCAAGCGAGGAAGATAAAGATGAGGGGAAGGGTGCTGATGAAATGGAAGTCTAGACGTAATCCTTTCTTTTTCTTAAAATTATGTCTTTGTGTTTTCCAGACTTTTCGCCTACTAGGATTTCTTCTTTTGTTAAGACTCGTGACCTGAGGAGGTCTTTAAACCTTTGCTTTGTTTAAGATCTTTGAAATTAAATAGCCTGGGGAGACCTTTAAACCTTTATTTCGTTTTGGTTTTGCTCTAAGTCGTTTGACTTGTGAATGTTTTCGTTTCTCTTTAAGTGGAATCGAACTTTCTTGCTAAGGGTCTTGTCGACGTTTCGATGAATCCCTTAGTATAAATTCAATTCTCTAAGTAGAAGTCTTTATTTCTTTGAACAAATAATTCTAGATCTTGCTAGTAGCAGATCCCGCCGGTAATAGGTTCCGTCATTTCTCAACGCGAGGTCTCGAGGTCAGGTTTTCGGGACCTGATTTTACTCGGGACCTCTTTTTAGATATCGATCATAGCTAAGGATTCTGAGACTTTCGGTTGGGTTCTTTAAGAACCTGAATTCGCTCCTGAAGGATTTTGAAACCTTGGATTTTTCTAAGGATTTTAAGACCTTGATTCTTGTTATGGATTTTAAGACCTGGGATTGAGGTTCATGTTTGTCGACGCCTGACTTAGATGGTAGGGTTTTAAGACCTTAGCTCCTGGTTTTCCGGGACCTGATTTTGCATGAAGGATTTTAGGACCTTAGGTCTGGATCTGTCGAGACCTGATTTTGTTTGTAGGATTTTAAGACATTAGGTCCGGGTTTGCCGGGACCTGATTTTATTTGTAGGGTTTTAAGACCTTAGGTCCGGGTTTGCCGGGACCTGATTTTATTTGTAGGGTTTTAAGACCCTAGGTCCGGGTCTGGCGGGACCTGTTTTGTTTGAAGGATTTTAAGACCTCCGGTTCAGGTTCATCATGACCTAGATTTGTTTGAAGGATTTTAAGACATCCGGTTCAGGTTCATCGTGACCTAGATTTGTTTGAAGGAAACTTGAGATGCTTGAATGTAGATGCTTCATTAATAACTTTTATGGAATACATAATAATCATGGAGCTAATAGCTTGAGTCGTGTGTTCTGGACACATGCCCCTTTGAATGTAAAGATGAGTATGTAGAGATGAGGTTGGGGCTGCACTCATAACGGAGCTGCCTACGTACCCAGTCAAGGGATCAAGCCAGACGTAGTTCAATGGATTTTAGGTACCTAATGGTAGTATTTCTTGAGATTCATGGCATTCCATGATCGGATTTCGGGTACCCCGGTTCGTACCTTCATGAGCCTGTAAACGTGGATGATTTGGTAGGGGTCTTCCCAATTGGTCCCTAGCTTTCCGGCGTTCGGCTCTTTGGTATAGTTAAAAAAATTTCTGAGTACCAGGTCACCTACAACGAATTGCCGGGACCTGACCTTGGAATTGTAATGTCAAGCCATTGCTTGTTGGTAGTTTTGGATGCGGAGCAAGGCTTGATCCCGTCGTTCCTCGATCAGGTCGAGGTGATCTGATAAGAGCTGATTGTTAGCTTCGGGATTTGTCGTACAGAGCTCTCGGCGGAGGCTCCTTGTGAGGGTTTCGACTGGGACGACAGCTTCCATCACATAGGCTAGGGATAAAGGGGTTTCTTCCGTAGCTCTTCGTGGGGTGGTTCGGCATGCCCAAAGCACTTCGGGTAATCTTTCGGACCACGAACATTTATCGATTCCAAGGCATTTCTTGAGGTTTGCTAATACCGACTTATTAGCAGCCTCCGCCTGGCCGTTTCCCTGAGGGTATCGTGGTGTTGACATGGTGAGGCGAATTTTCTACTTGTCGCAGAAGTCTTTGAAGTCGTTAGATATGAATTGCGATCCGTTATCGGTTACGATTTCGTATGGGACGCCGTGGCGGCAAATGATGTCTCTCCATACGAGTCGTTCGGTTTCGACTTTAGTTACCTGTTGGAAGGCTTCAGCTTCTATCCATTTTGTGAAGTAGTCTGTTAGGACCAGTAGGAAGCGTAGCTTCTTCCTTCCTGTTCCTGATACGACTAGCAGTCCTACGGTATCCATAGACCATCTCATGAATGGGTATGGGGCGGATATCGAGGATAATTTCTCTGATGGTTGGTGTATAAGTGGTGCGTGCCTCTGACATCTATCGCATGAGGACGAGTAGACCTCACAGTCAGCGATAATGGTGGGCCAGAAATAGCCTTGCCTTTTGATTCGGATAGCTAAGGCTCTACCATCGGAGTGGTTTCCACAGGAGCCATCGTGCATTTCTTTCATGAGTTTAATAGCGTCGAGGCCGTGGATGCATCTCAAGTAAGGTCCCGATACGCTTCGTTTATAAAGGATAGATTCCATTATGCAGTATCTTGCGCTTATTGCTTTGAGTTTTCGAGCTTCCCATTTATGGGGGGGGGGGACCTTGCCCTCCAAAATATACTGCATGATTGTGATTCTCCAGTCCTCTCTTCCTATGATTTTGTCGTGAAGGGACGAAGGAGGTCCCTGTGCTGGGTCAGGTTCCCAGGTGTTGTTACGGCCGGAGGTCGTGCCCCAGGGGGTATTCCTTCGGTTAGGTTCTCTGGAACCTGGATCTGGAGGAATATTTTCAGGTATGTTGTCAACTTCCGGGGTTGGGATCATGTCTTCGGCTGAAGTTTCAGGTTCAGGGGAGTATCTCGTTTTGCTAGTGTTTACTCTGAAGACAAGTGGGCTTGGAGGCTGGGTTGTGCCCCCGATGGTGTGCTTTTTGAATTTGCGAGTTTTGTTTTTGGGAACCAGAATGTTGTTAGAACTTGGGTTGCTGCTGACTCGGAGCAGTTACCTTCTGTTTGCTCTTTCGGTTTGCTATCGATCTCGGCTTTGGTAGCTATGTCGATGCTTGGTTTTTCGATTCCTTCTATGGTAGCTTTGGTAGCTATGTCGATGCTATGATTCGTTTTACTAAGGGGTTTAATGTGGATGCTAATGCAGCCAACGGATCTGCTGAGGAGTTCTCTCCTCGTGGGATTCTTGTTAGTTTGAATTTGCCGAACTGTTTAGTGAGGCTTTGTACGACTTCGAGGTATGCCCCCATTCTTTCGTCCCTTGTTTCGTACTCCCCATGGAACTGGCTAGCTACCAGCTGTGAGTCACTGTAGGCATTTAGCTCTCGGATTCCGAGGCTTAGGGCGAGTCTTAATCCTATGATTAGTGCTTCGTATTCGGCCTCGTTATTTGAAGCGTTAAATCCGAGCCTGTAGGATTGCTCGATGGTTTCTCCGGCCGAAGAGGTCAGCCTTAGACCGATTCCGGAACCTTGTTTTCATGAGGCTCCGTCGACATACAGGCTCCATTCTGGAGCTTCAGCTTGAAATCGGCGAGGACCTGAGCTTTTATGGCTGCTCGGGGTCTATACTCGATGTCGTATTCACTGAGCTCTATGGCCCACTTAGCCAATCGTCCTGATTGGCTAGGGCTATGCAGGATCGTGCGTATTGGCTGTGAGGTCATTACCACGATCGAGTGTGATTGGAAGTAGGGTCGTAGCTTTCTGGCAGCTGTTACGACTGCCAGAGCTAACTTTTCCATGGTAGGGTATCTGGTCTCGGCGTCTATTAGGCTTTTGCTTGTGTAATAGACAGGTCTTTGCTCGTTTTGCTCCTCTCGTACCAGCACGCCGCTAACTGCAGCAGTTGATACGGCGAGGTATAGGTACAGGGGTTCTCCTGTTACTTGTTTGGATAGGATTGGAGGCTCGGAGAGGTAAGCTTTTAATTGTTTGAAGGCTTCCTCACATTTCTCGTCCCATAGAAACTTCTTATTATTTTTTAGAAGTTTGTAGAACGGGAGGCATTTATCGGTGGACTTGGATATAAATCGGTTCAAAGCGGCGATTCGTCCAGTCAGTCTTTGTACCTCCTTGGTTGTCTTAGGTGACAGCATTTCCAGGAAGGTCGCTATTTGTTTCGGGTTGGCTTCGATACCTCTCTCGGTTACGAGGTAACCGAGAAATTTTCCCGAGGGCACTCCGAAGGTGCATTTTGTGGGGTTTAGTTTCATATCGTATTTGTTGAGGATATCGAAGCATTCTTTCAGGTGGGAGATGTGATTTTCTCCAGCCGAGGATTTAACCAGCATATCGTTGATGTATACCTCCATGGTTTTTCCGAGCTGTCCGGCGAACATTTTGTTCACAAGCCTTTGGTAGGTAGCTCCCGCGTTTTTTAATCCGAATGGCATTACCTTGTAACAGTAGGTCCCGCGTTCGGTTATGAACGCAGTTTTTTCATGATCCTTAGGGTTCATCATGATTTGATTATATCCTGAGAAAGGCATCCATAAAGGACAAGAGCTGATGGACAGCTGTTGCCTCAACGAGGCGATCGATGTGAGGTAACGGGAAACTATCTTTAGGGCAAGCTTTGTTTAGGTCGGTGAAATCTACGTAGATTCTCCACTTCCCGTTTTTCTTTTTTACTACTACGGGGTTAGCCAGCCAATCGGGGTACTGTACTTCTCGGATGGATCCTGCTTTCGTGATTCGATCTACTTCGTCGTTGACGGCTTGGGCTTTTTCGAGGCCTAGCTTATGGCGTTTTTGTTTGATCGGTTTGAAAGTAGGATCTACATTGAGCTTGTGAGTGGTGGCGTTTGGGTTTATACCCTTCATGTCGCTGGTGGTCCATGCAAATGTTTTGACGTTGCTTTTCAGGAAGGCGATTAACTCCTTTTTAGTTTTGAGAGGTAGCTCTGATCCGATGTTCACTTGTTTCTCGGGGTCAGAGTCGTCGATGCTAGCTCGTTCGGTTAGGTTTCTAGGGGGACCTCGAATATTCTGTTGCATCTCTCGACCTTCCTGGATCTGTAATTGCTATTGGGGTGATTCCTTGAGGATTTCGAATCCTCCCAAATAACAGATCCTGGAGATCTTCTGGCTACCTCGTACGGTGGTTATTCCGTTAGGTGTTGGAAATTTCACGCATTGGTGATAAGTGGAGGCTACTGCCTTCATCTTATGAATCCAGGGTCTTCCTAGGATCGCATGAAATGGAGAGGGTCTATCGATGACTACAAAATTGGTCATTTTCATGATTCCTCCAGCTCTGACTGGGAGCTTGATGGTTCCCAAGGAGGTGATTGTTTCCCTGGAGAAGCCTACAAAGTTAGCTTTTTGACCAATAATTTTGTAGTCATTTATCTCCATCCCTTTCAGGGCGTTATAGAAGATAAGATCGACCGAGCTTCCGGTGTCAACCATCAGCTTAGGCACCTCGTAACCTGCTATGTTCAGGGTGACAAATAAGGCATCATCGTGAGGTCTGTCGAGATCTGATGTCTCGCTCTCCCAGAAAGAAATCTTAGTGTTGGATTCGGGATTGGGAGGCTTAGATTGAGCGTTAGATACAGCCTTCCGTACATGACTCTTGATTGAATTAACGGAGTGTTGACATATATCGGAACCTCCGAGGATATAATCCACCCTCGAACTGGGGCTCGACTGAGGTGGTGGTAACGCTTAGGAGGGTCTCGATTTGTAGACTTTTCCCTTGGGGAAATTTCCCAAGAATCATGTCAACTCTTTTCTTGGGAGCTGGCGATGGTGTGTCTGTTTCCTTCTCAGGTGATCTTTCACGTTTTGGAGAGGTGTCTCTGGGACCTCTTTTCTGGTAAGGAGGTGGTTTTTTGAGTTCCACGTCCTTTAGTTCCCCAGCTACGAATTTAGCTGCCAACTGTCGTTGGAGGTCCCAACATTCCTCAGTTGAGTGCCCTTTCCGGTCGTGGTAAGAGCAGTGTTTGTTCTCATCGTAGCCTTTTGACCAGGGGGTTTTGCTTGTCGCGGCAACAGGTTTCTCCTGTTGGACTTCCTCGACAGCATAAGAATGTTCTCCCTGATTCTGGTTATTCCGGGAGCTCCCTTTTCTAGAGGATCCTTTTGCTTCCGAGGTTTCACCTTTCGGGTGATTCTGGGACTTCCTATGGATTTTATCCAGTGCAGCTGTTTCCTCTTCCAAGGTAATATATATCGATGCTTTGTGAAGGGCATCATAGATAGTTGGGGGAGGATTAAGCGTTAGCTCGGACCAGAATTCTGATTTGTACCAGAGACCTCTTCTAAGGGCTTCGATGGAAACTTGATCGTTGGGATTCGAGAGCTTAGTTCTGACTGCTCTGAATTTCTCGATATAAATTCGTAACGAATCTCCCATTCCTTGCCTGATTTTCCAGAGGTCGGCCTCGGAAGCTTTCTTGAGGATATGGGTCGAGTATTGCTTCATGAAGGCGTTGGTGAGCTGGTCAAAGTTATCTATTGAGTTCGGCTCGAGGTTCGAAAACCATTCGAGAGCTGTTCCGACCAGGTTCTCGGCAAAGGTTCTCCAATAACCTGCTTTGCATTCTTCTCTTGTGAAGTGAGCTTTCATTATAGCTATTCGGAAGGCTCTCAAATGAGCCTTAGGGTCTGAGGTCCCATCATATTCGGGGATCTTAATCTTTCGGGTATCTCTTATGTAAGAGCTAGCGATTTTGTTTGTGAATGGGGTTCCACGGGTTTCCTCAATCAAGCTCTCGATTTCGGGAGCTGAGCTTGTTGCTTTGTGTACTTGAGCATTCAACTTTTGGAGGGCTGCGTGAGTTTGCTCCATGTATCGGCAAATAGCCTCAGGTCTCTCTAGGGGAAGGACGGTTGGGTCGTCATGATGAATCTGATGAGGAGATTCTTGACGGAGTCGAGCGTGGTCGTTCTCCCAAGCATTAGGTGGGCTAAATCGCTCGCTAGCTCTAGGGCCACTTTGAGGGACGCGACCAGGGGGGTGAGCTGTAGGATCAGCTTCTGTCCTCTGGTGGCTGTCTCGATTTGGGATCGCGCTCCCATTTTGGTAAGCTGAAGCTGGTGCTCTTCCCCTAGGAGGGAAAGATACTCCTTCTCCGGACCTAAAAACAGGTGGCGGAGGCGGTAAGCGTGTGCTCTGTTCGGGAACCCTATTGGGTGCAGAGCTTGTTGTTGCTACATTACTTCCCATAGCGCTGGTTGCGGGTGGACTGAATGCTGGGGTTGTCCCAGTATGAGGTGTCCGGAGAACAGGTTCTTGCCCATCTTGACCAGTGCTGTTTGGGGAAAAATCCAGGCGTCCGCGAGGGAAAGTGGATTCGGTCAGTCGGTCTCGCAAGGTGACTCCCGATCCTTGACGTTGCGACAGATGAGTCATCTCGGTTAGAGATCTAGTCACTTCTTCGAACCGTTGCTGTCGAGCAGTTAGCTGTTGCAGCGTGCGCTCATTATCCTGAGCTCTTTTTACCAATTGCACCATCATTCGGCGCATCTCGGATAGCTGAGCTTCCGAATGATTCAGAGCGGGTTGACGCTGAGGGTTTTCGGGGTGTGTAACCCCCGAGTTGTTTCCACTAAGGATCTTGGGTTAGTTATTCCAGTTTGGTTCGATTGAGCATTAGCCGGAGGCTGTTGCTCGGATCGGTGATCGGTGGATCGAGGTTCCGGATTATGGGGATCCGGGTCTCTCCTGTTCCGTGAGCCGTCGATCTGGATCACGGGATCAGGGATGGATGGGCTCGTTGCCTGGTTGGATGGATCCATTCTCAAGTTACGGAGTGAAGGATTCAATTATCTCGTCCCCACAGACGGCGCCAAAATGTGAGAGGTAAAACTCACTCTCTAGTTTAGGTTAGGTTTAGATTGGGAAAAAGACAATCGTGGGCTGAATCCTGTTTAGAACTTAAAGAACGAATATGATTGTATTGATGAATAAGGGTTACAAAGATGACTCTGATGAATACAAAGCAAATAGCTGAATGATTTGTGAGTAACAATATATGTGAAAATTGATTGAAAACGAATGACCCTCCTCTTCTTCGTCTCCCCCTTCTTTAAATAGCCCTAGGTCACGTTTAACTTCTCCCGGTGAACCTCCGAGATTGCCTCCGTAAGTTGTGGGATTTGTAACAGCCTCCTCTTTACCAGGTCTCGCGTGTCCAACTTGAGTTGTTTTTCGTTAGCTGTTTGTAAACGAGGTCTGGAGCTTTTTCCGTGACCTGTTTTGTTAATGATTTTCCTATTAACACACAGGTTCCGAATTTCATTCAGTTCTTCTTCGTGGGATGAATTGTTAACGGGCTTATAATGTCCTGTTAACGACTTTTACCATTCGAGCCGATTATTTCAGCTAACGGGCTACATTCGGGTCCAACAGCCGCCAATTCAAGATTTGTGTGGTCATTTAAAAGGACAACACCCACATGCAGATGCACTTTGCTATGACATTCGCCATAGAACAAAGGAAAATCTTAGCAGCTAATTAAATGGACGGCAGCACATTGTTTGGTAATGACCGACCTAGTGTGGTCCTACAAAGACAATAAAACCACATACTTAGGAACCTTCAAGGTAAACATCAAACCAAGTGAAACCTCGATACACAGTAGAGTTCCTACTTTAGATCCTTGAGCTTCTCCTTCTTTGCTAGACATCTGAAGTATAAATTTCAAATAAGAGTGAATGATTATAGAAGAGTATAATCAATGTCTTGACTGCAGATACCAAACGCCCAAGAGGCCAAGACACATTCAATCAATATGATAAAGAAAAACAAAGCCATTCCTATGTCGCCTGCTCCACCAGAGCTTCTGTTTCCAGATATAAGTAATATGTTATCTATTCTTGAACATGATAAAATTACCTTGATTATTCCTGTAGGTGGTGGAATACTCCCCTTCATAAGGTTCACGGAATAATGGGTTCGGTCCACGCGGACTCCGGCCCAACGAGGTAACACCTCATTGATTAGTCACCAGTTTAGCTTAACTTGGATAATCTCCGCGATTAACCGAGTTAAGGACGCTTAGCGTACTTACCTTAGCGGGCCGACTGAGGCCCATCTGGCGAAAGGCCCTCCATACACGCGACCAGCTCGCTAGGTCAAGGGAATGCTGCTATAAAAAGAAGAGAGAGGGCAACAAGAAAGGGATCCGAAATTGAGCACTCACTTGCAAGGCGTCTAGAACTAAGGTTTTCACCTTCTTGTACTCTCGCGGCCGAGCTCTCCGAGCAACGCCTTCTCGTCTCGCTTATTTCCTTATTTGTACACCAACTCTTACACCAATAATCTTACTCTTCCACTCATAAATAGTATAACGCCATTGAAATAACCCATAGACGAGTCCAGTCACTCTCTTACTGATAAGACCGAACTCGGTTCGAACAGTTGGCGCCCACCGTGGGCCATAACAAAGTAGCGTCAACATAGGAATAAGTCTGAGAAACAATTCAACCTCCAGCGAAGAGGGGGATGCCAAAGCACCGACCTCAGACATTTATGTACCACTCTCTCCGACATTCGTCGACTCCGTCATGGAGCGCCTTGCTCGCCAAGACGAAGCCCAGAAGACAACGAATGAGCACCTCGCGGCTATCGCCGCCTTAATCGCAAACCCAGACGGTGCCGGAGGAAACCTTTCGACGGCCCGACGGTTTCTCTTCAACACAAAACCTACCCCTACTGCGGCTAACTAGCCTATCATGCCGACTGGACTCCCGAACGACTCCGCGCAACCGAGAAACAGCCCAGATCTGCAAACTACCCAGGAAATCGCTGCTCTCAAGAAAGCCCTCCTCGATATAAACTCAAAGATTCACAGAGTCACGACCTCTGCCCCGCTCATAGAAAGCGTCCTCGCAGATACCCTCTGGATTCTATTCACCAACCAAGATAACCAACGTAAGGCTCCGTAAGATGGACAAGTTCCGCTTGCCGACCTACGACGGTCTCTCGGATCCAACGGCCCACATCACGTCCTTCAACATCGCGATAAGGCAAAAAAACTTCTCGGACGAAGAAAGAGACGCTGGCTATTGCCAACTCTTCGTCGAGAGTCTAACCGGTGTGACCCTCACGTGGTTTACCGGCTTGCCAGAAAACATTGTCGACAGTTTTCACGACTTGTCATATGTGGTCTTAAAGAACTACATAATGTTCACGCGGGAGGAAGCTACCGCTTCAGATCTCTGGAACCTCTCCCAGGCACAAGGGCAGAGCCTTCACAACTTTGTGGAGAAGTATAAGGGCATTGTATCCAAAGTCAAAGTCCCGGACAGCATCGCTGTGGACGCCCTTATGAACACCCCGTATGTGCATTCCAAATTCTGAGACGATATGTATCGTCACCCAACCAAGTCCCTCTCAGAAGCCATTGCTCGGTCTAACAACTTCATCCGCATGGAAGAAGACACCAAAGCAATCATCAGCAAGCAAAATGCAACGAAGCAAGCGTCGACTAAGAGCAATGATACCGCGACAGCACGCCCCCAGTGATAAAACGAATCTGAAGAAAAACTTCGTTAACATGGTTGACGAAGACAATCTCACAGCTTCCACAATCGTGGTCCGAGCAAAGGGGTGGAACCATTGGGACAGAGCAGACAACGAGCAAAAGACTTCAGGTGCGTCTGAAGCGTCAGGGTCTAGTCCCGCAGAACCAGAGATATACTGCTCTTATGATAAGAGCAAGAAGCACGATACAAAAGAATTAAAGATCTTATACGAGCACTTCCTCTCATCCATCGCCAGTGGCAAACTGGAGATCGAGCCCCCCAAACCGAAGCCGAAAAATAATAAATGGAGCAAAAATAAGGACAAGAAGGCTCAAAAATCCCAGGGGAAAACTCCACTAGCCGAGCAAAAAACCGAATACCGAGAAGAACACTCCCAAGACGCAAGAGAAGGGAGATTCGTCTGCCGACGAAGAACAGCCAAGGAATCGACGAAGGGTCGAAGTCATTCTCGCGCACCCGAGCTCACTGGCAAACAAAGAAGTATAATTCTCACAAGAGGATCTGCGCGTGCACATCAACAAGCGACTTACCGAGAGGGGCAGTCTAAGTTCTGAGGACCTACGACGCAGGCTGAAGCGAAGAAACATCAAAACCGAGATAGCACCATTAGATCCTACCAGGGCAGGAGATAAAGTCATCGTCACGACACCCGAGAAATCAAAAAACTTAGACGATCCAGACGCATGTCATTCTCCCCCAGTATCGATTTGAGGAATCACCTGAACTTAAAGGTTGCCGGACTCCGTCTCAAACTCGGCAAGCCGAAAGTCTAAGACTTGCGGCAGCAGCTCGACGAGACAAAAGATAACCAAGCAAAGCACCCAAAGATCGTGTACTTGCCTTACGACCTGCGCTCGTACATCCAAGGCAAGCAAGCAAACGTTATCATGGAAGGTTCGCCTCCGTGTGGGAACTCAGTCTGCTCCGTCAAAGCCCACCAGCGGCAAGCGAAGACCTTGCAGAGGTGGCCATCTGCACCCGAGAATGACCCCTCGATCACGTTCTCAGCGAATGATGCTCTCGGAGTCCATATGCCGCACAACGACCCACTCCTTGTTGAGCTAGGCATGGGCGACTGCGAATGAACCAAAGTATTGATCAATGCCGGCAGTTCGGTCGATCTTATCTTCCAGAAAACTTTGGAAAATATGGTTGTCGACTTGCACCTAATGAAACCGTCCAACCATTCCTTAACTGGATTCAACGGAGTGTCAGAGGAGATGATCGGCACTATCCGATTACCAGTCTACGCGGGTGGAGTCACTCGCATGGTCAAGTTATCCGTCATCGCCACCGAGGCACCTTACCACGTCATACTCGGCACGCCGTGGCTCCATTGGATGAAAGCGATCTCCTCAACTTACCATCAATGTGCCAAGTTTCCAGGAAACGTTGGTCGGATCAAGACGTTACGAGGCGATCAACAGGCCGCACGTAATCTTCTTGTCGCCAACGTCAAACTCCAGCAATCTATTCCTCGAGTCAATGCAGTCGCCAAGCCCATTTACAAGATATACCCTCACAAAGACAAAATCCATGAAGTGCAGATAGACGACAATGATCCCAGCAAGATCGTGCGAATAGGAGCCTACATCTCCGACGAGATGCAGCAGGCGATGGTTACTTTTCTTAGAGAAAACGCATCGACCTTCGCGTGGACCACTTCAGATATGAAAGGAATCGACCCGAAAATCACCTGTCATGAGCTCAACGTCAATCCCACCTCCAAGCCCATCTGACAGAAACGTCGAAAGATCGGTCCAGAACGATCAAAGGCCGTCAATGAAGAAGTCGAGCGACTGCTCGCAGCCTGATCAATCGCGGAGGTGCGATATCCTGAGTGGTTAGCAAACCCGGTTGTCGTAAAGAAAAAGAACAGGAAGTAGCGGGTTTGTGTCGATTTCACAGATATGAACAAGATGTGCCCTAAGGATAGCTTTCCTCTCCCACACATTGATCGGTTAGTCGAATCAACAGTGGGCAATGAACTCTCACGTTCATGGACGCATTCTCTGGGTATAATCAGATCAAGATGTATCCCGCTGACCGAGAGAAAACTCAATTCATCACCGATAGAGGGACGTATTGCTACCAGGTCATGCCCTTCGGGTTGAAAAACGCCGGTGCGACGTACCAACGTCCGGTCAACAAAATGTTTTCCGAGAAACTCGGCAAAACAATGGAAGTATACATCGATGACATGCTAGTCAAGTCGCTGCACGCAGCGGAACCATCCAGCCCACCTGCGCGAATGTTTCAAGACCCTCATCGAATATGGAATGAAGTTAAACCCCGCGAAGTGCACCTTTGGTGTCACCTCGGAGGAGTTCCTCGGTTACAATATAACGCAGCGAGGAATCGAGGAAAATCCCAAACAGATCTCCGCGATCCTCGATCTCCCTAGCCCGAAGAACAGTCGAGAGGTCCAGCGATTGACTGGACTAATCGCCGCTCTCAACCGTTTTATCTCATGATCTACCAACAAGTGCCTCCCGTTTTATGAGCTATTGCACAGAAACAAGCGATTCACTTGGGACGAGAAATGCAAAGAAGCCTTCACTCAACTAAAAGCCTACCTTACCACTCCGCCAGTTTTGGCTAAAATGCGAGATCCCGAGACGAGCAAAAGCCAATATTCTACACCAGCAAACGCATGACAGATCCCGAGACGCGATACCTAACGCTCGAAAAGATGGCCTTAGCAGTTATCACGGCAGCAAGGAAACTGAGACCCTACTTCCAGTCACACACAATCAAAGTCCTAACCGATCAGCCCCTCCGCACCGTCATGCAGAACACCAACCAATCAGGACGCTTGTCCAAATGGCCAATCGAGCTCAGTGAACATGACATCGTCTTTCGAAACCGAACGGTGCTCAAATCGCAAGTTCTAGCTGACTTTATGATCTAGGTACCGCTATAACTTGCGCAACACCTAGTCTTGCCGAGCAGCAACTGGATTCTGCACGTGGATGGCTCATAAATGAACAAGGGATCCGGTGCAGGGGTCCAGTTACAATCCCCAACTGGCGAACTGATCAGACAATCATTCCGGCTTGACTTCGCTGCCTCTAACAATGAAGCTGAGTACGAATCTCTTATCTTCGGGTTGCGCCTAGCAAAAGCTGTCAAGGCGAAACGACTAAGTGCCTACTGTGATTCCCAGTTTGTCACAAGTCAGATCAGTGGCGATTACGATACCCGGAACGAACGAATGGACGCGTACCGAAAGGTAGTCCAAGACCTCACCAAGGAATTTGAGTTCTTCGAACTCGTGAAAATCCTGCGCGCGAGGGTGTCTGCGCAGACGCTCTTGCGGCCCTAGGAAGCAAACTTAAGGATCAAGTGAAAAGAACGATCCTCATTCATCATATCGATAAGCCGCGCATCGACTTAAAAGCCGAGGAGCCGCACACACGATGAGACACTCGTTCTCGCAATCGAACAATCTAACGAAGCAACGCCCGACTGGAGGACAGAGTTGATCGATCCCACAGAAAACTTACTACGGAAAAGTGGAAAGCACGACGACTCAAGGCGTGTGCAGTTCAAATTATGTCGTCACCGATGGTGTACTCCATAGGTAGACAGCTAACAAAGTTCTCCTCCGATACATCAACGACGAAGAGACGTATCTCGTCATGTCCGAGACGCACGAAGGAGCCGGAGGAAACCACTCGGGCGGACAAGCAGTCGCTTTGAAAGTAAAAAGCTTGGGCTTTTACTGGCCAACTATGATTAGGACTGTGAGACGTTTTCACGACAATGCGATAAGTGTCAACGACACGCCTCGACGATCCACTGCCCAACCGAAGCACTCGAACAATGAAGGCCCCTTACCCATTCATGTGATGGGCGATGGACATCATCGGACCAATGTCCCAATCTCGACAGAAGCATTACAACCTGGTGCTTACCAACTATTTCATAAAGTGGATCGAGGCCGAGTCTTACGCATCAATCTGAAAGGGAAGTCCAGAAGTTTGTCTGGAAGAACATTATATGTTACCATGGACTACCTTATGAGATCGTCACGGACAACGGCTCTCAATTCATCGCGCAAAAGTTTCGCGAGTTTTGCGACAAGTGGAGGATCCAACTAAACATGTCTACTCCTTGCTACCCGCAAAGCAACGGTCAAGCCGAGTCCTCGAACAAGACGACCATCAACGGAATCAAGAAGAGATTCGGCTTGAAGAAGGGCTGCTGGGCCGATGAACTAGACGGAGTCCTCTGGTCGCATCGAACAACGCCACGAGGAGCGACAAAAGTGACACCATTCTCTCTCGCATACGAAGTCGAACCAATGGCACCAGCCGAAGTAAACGTCACCATTCTACGACGATCAAGGATGCCGGAACACGTCGAGTTTAACAGCGAGATGCTGCTCGATGCTCTCGATGCTATCGTGGAAAGACGCGACCAAGCCTTACATCGCATCCAGAACTACCAACACCAGATCGAGAACTACTACAATGTTGGGGTCAAAATCGGTACGACGGAATCAATAGCCAAAATTCCCCGCAAACGCGTAAACGCAACAGTTTTATGAATCTCGACAAATCATATTATAAAACTAGAGAATCGTTTTATAAAACTCGTTTTATAAAACTCGAGAATCATTTTATAAAACTTGAGAATCGTTTTATAAAACTCGAGAGATCGTTTTATAAAACTCGAAGATCGTTTTTTAAAACTCGAGAGATCATTTTATAAAACTCGAGAATGGTTTTATAAAACTCGAGAGATCGTTTTATAAAACTCGAAGATCGTTTTATAAAACTCGAGAGATCGTTTTATAAAACTCGAGAGATCGTTTATAAAACTCGAAGATCGTTTTATAAAACTCGAGAGATCATTTTATAAAACTCGAGAATCGCTTTATAAAACTCGAGAAATCGTTTTATAAAACTCGAAGATCGTTTTATAAAACTCGAGAGATCATTTTATAGAACTCGAGGATCGTTTTATAAAACTCGAAGATCGTTTTATAAAACTCGAGAGATCATTCTATAAAATTCGAGAATCGTTTTATGAAACTCGAGAGATCATTTTATAAAACTCGAAGATCGTTTTATAAAACTCGAGAGATCGTTTTATAAAACTCGAGAGATCGTTTTATAAAACTCGAAGATCGTTTTATAAAACTCGAGAGATCATTTTATAAAACTCGAGAGATTGTTTTATAAAACTCGAAGATCGTTTTATAAAACGCGAGAGATCGTTTTATAAAACTCGAGAGATCGTTTTATAAAACTCGAAGATCGTTTTATAAAACTCGAAGATCGTTTTATAAAACTCGAAGATCGTTTTATAAAACTCGAGAACTCGTTTTGCAAAACCGCGAAAAACCGAAACCGCCGCAGAACGCGAACTAGT
>CAKOAT010995446.1:28254-56826 GCA_932364175.1 Eruca vesicaria subsp. sativa
CAACGTTGAAACACCACTACCAAGAGACGCGCCAGCGGCCAACGCTACAAACGCTAACGCCGAGACCGTCGAAAAGATGCTTTCCGAGTTTAACAAGAAATCGGAAGAGCAGGAAAAGCTCATTGGCTCGCTCGCAAAACGGCTCGAAACCCTAACTGCGAGAACCAAAGCAATTCGCCCCCGCGGAACTACCAAAATCTGCGGAAGGAGGCTCGATTTTGGCGCTCCTACGGATCGTCCCAGAATCGATCAGGGAAACATACCGGAAAAGGATTCCGGAAAAGAAAACCCTGACACGACGCTGAACGAATCGGAAAAATCTCCTACTCGCGAACAGGAGACCGAAGGCGACGGCATCGAAAGGGTCAACCTGGAAACAAGCAACCAGGCCGACTCGACTGACGAAGACGCCGACGTTCATCCTAGGAGAAGGAAATCTCGCAGTCCTCGACCGGAGTCGTCTCCCGAACGTTCCTTTACCGGAGACGAAGGGGAACTCGACTTCGCGCGATACGCAAAAACCGCCGAAGAGCGATCTCCGATCACCCGCAGCAAACGCCGACAGGGTCGGAAAACTGCTGGCAATCAGACCGAGATTCGCGACCTCCGCGAATATATTACCAAAACAGCCGCGGCAGTAAAAGCGGTGAAATCTCAGATTCACCACGCGACCAGCGCCGCACCCGAGATCGATCGGCTGCTATACGAATCTCGGAAAACGCCTTTCACGGCTCGCATCACTGAGATCAAACTGCCCGATCCCGGAAAGCTTAAGGTGCCAACTTACGACGGGACGACCGATCCCAAAGCGCACCTGCAAGCATTCCAGATCACCATGGGACGAGCCAAGATCAAGGACCACGAAAAAGACGCAGGTTACTGCCGCCTCTTCGTCGAGAACCTAGAAGGAGCCGCACTCGAATGGTTCGCCAAACTTAGGCGAAATTCGATCGGAAGTTTCCGTCGACTGGCTTCGGAGTTCCTGAAACAGTACTCGATGTTCATCAACCCTGAGACCTCCGACGCCGATCTCTGGAGCTTGGTGCAGGAGGAAGACGAATCTCTCCGCAATTTCATGAGTAGGTTCAAACTCGTCATGGCTAGGGTTAGCGGGATCAGCGACAAAGCCGCCATCGACGCGTTGAGAAAATCGCTCTGGTATAAATCGGAGTTCCGCAGATGGATAACTCTCTAGAAACCGCGAACGATCCAGGACGCGCTCCATAAAGCCACCGACTTCATAACCATCGAGGAGGAAACTAAAGTCTTGTCTGAGAAACATAAGCCGACGAAAACATCCGCAAGGGATAACGCGTCCGAGCAGAAGCAGAAAAAGAAAAGTTCTCGTAGCGACAAATTCGTCCATCACGAGGGACAGGATCTCCGAGGGGCGCATAACTACGCCATCAACTCCGGTTCGGAGCAAGGGCGAACTACGGGAAATACGTGGACGAGAAATTCGAATTACGATGAGAATTCTTTCTGCGACCTCCACCAAACCCATGGTCATTCCACCGTGAACTGTAAAGTTCTCGGCCCCAGGCTGGCCGCAAAGTTAGTCGCGGGAGAACTTTCCGAGATATCAAGCGTCAAGGATCTCATCCATGATTCAGACCGCGTCCCGAAGAATGACAAAAACGCGCAAACCCCGCCTCAGGGAAACCAGTTGGGCGAAAAACGCGGAAGAAAAACAGACGAGAAGGGTAACGACGCCAACCACCGTAAAATCAACATGATCATCGGCGAATCGCCATACTTTAACGACACCGTCTCGCCGATAAAATCCTACCAGCGTAAAGCCGAAACCGGCTCGAGTTGGAAGGTGCCGATGGACGATTCTCCGACAGGAGTAATCTCTTTCAACGATGCTGAAACCGGCGGAATCGACCAACCGCATGCCGATCCCCTTGTCATCGATTTGGTGATAAGCGATCTAGAGGTTGCGCGAATCCTGGTTGACACCGGAAGCACGGTNCTCTTTCAACGATGCTGAAACCGGCGGAATCGACCAACCGCATGCCGATCCCCTTGTCATCGATTTGGTGATAAGCGATCTAGAGGTTGCGCGAATCCTGGTTGACACCGGAAGCACGGTTAACGTCATCTTCCGCAACACGCTAGCACGAATGGGAATCGACCTCTCGGAAGTCGAGCCGATCCCAAAACCGCTGACTGGTTTCTCCGGTGAAACGTCAATGACCTTGGGGTCAATCCGACTACCGGTCGTCGCGAAAGAAGTGACGAGAATCGTTAACTTCGCGGTAGTCGATGTCCCGGCTATCTACAACGTGGCATGTTGGCATCCGACCGACGATCTAACAACATAACGAACGCCACGAATTATAGCTCGAAAGAACATCGGAGCGTACTAACCGACCCTATTATTCAATGAACCAAATCAACAAAATCCGTCCCGACTTAAGTCATAACTCGGCAGCAGATCTGAGGGACTTACTGTAAGTGGTGGAATACTCCCCTTCATAATGTTCACTGAATAATGGGCTCGGCCCACGCGGGCTCTGGCCCAACGAGGTAACACCTCGTTGATTAGCGACTAGTTTAGCTTAACATGGATAATCCCCGCGATTAACCGAGTTAACGACGTTTAGTCGAGGTACTTACCTTAGCGGACCGACCGAGGCCCATCTGGCGAAAGGCCCTCCGTACACGCGACCAACTCACTAGGTCAAGAAAATGCTGCTATAAAAGGAAGAGAGAGGGTAACAAGAAAGGGATCTGAAATTGAGCACTCACTTGAAAGGCAGCTAAGACTAGGGTTTTGACCTCCTTTTACTTTTCTGACTTGTACTCTCGCGTCCGAGCTCTCCGAGCAACGACGCTTTGTCTCGCTTATTTCCTTATTTGTACACCAACTCTTACATCAATAAACTTACTCTTTCACTCATAAATAGTAAAACGTCTTTGAAATAACCCACAGACGAGTCTAATCACTGTCTTACTGATAAGACCAAACTCGTTTCGAACAGTTGGCGTCCACCGTGGAGTATGACAAAACCAAACTCGTTTCGAACAGTTGGCGTCCACCGTGGAGTATGACAAAGTAGCGTTAACATAGGAATGAGTCCGAGTAACGATTCAACCTCCGGCGAAGAGGAGGATGCCATAGCACCGACCTCGGCCATTTCCGTACCACTTGCTCCGACGTTCGTCGACTCCATCATGGAGCGCCTTGCACGCCAAAGCGAAGCCCATAAAACAACGAACGAGCAGCTCACAGCTATCGCCGCCTTAATCGCAAACTCAGACGGTGCCGGAGAAAACCTTTCGACGGCCCGACGGTTTCTCTTCAACACAAACCCTATCCCTAATCTGACTAACTAGCCCATCGTGCCGACTAGACTCCCGAATGACTCCGCGCAACCGGGAAACAGCCCAGATCTGCAAACTATCCAGGAAATCACTTCTCTCAAGTAAGCCATTCTCAATATAAACTCAAAGATTCACAGAGTCACAACCTCTGCCCATTCATCGAAAGCGTTCTCACAGACACCCTCCGGACTCCGTTCACTAACAAGATAACCAACGTAAAGCTCCGCAAGACGGATAAGATCCGTTTGCCGACCTACGACGGTCTCTTAAATCCAACGATCCACATCACGTCCTTCAACATCGCGATAAGGCGACAAAACAAAGGAAACAACCGCTAGGGAATATTGAAGATTGGAGTTAAGACGTTGATTATCAAGTGAGAACGCCAACTCAGTGGGAATATTTTTGAAGTAGAACGAATATACAGGCACAAAACTTCATTTTTAAGTACGCTATTTTATAATTCCATTGCATAACATCCACGAATACATGATACAATTGAATTGAACAAAATTTTCTTTGTTGCTAACATCATGTATTAAGTGAACTGGTCATAATTGACGTTTTGCTACCTGCAATCAGTCCTTAGTTGTAGTGTCCCACCAGACTCGTGGGTGATGAAAATTATACCGATTTAGGCATGGAAATGATCGATGATATGCTCTATGACATCTGCTCCTTCTATATGCATAGTTTCGCTTTTAACCTGTAAACGGCACAACACATGCTATTAGATTTCAGGTTTATAAAAGAAGGTACGTGGTAATCATATCTTAATGAATGCAACAATCTAACGTTCGAGTTTACAACAATGGAGAGATGAACATCAAAGGGAAGCAATTAACACCCTTTAGGAGGGAACAAATGTTATATCTTAGGAGAGTGAGAGACCTGTATAACACTATGAGCAGCGAATCTCTGCCTGCTACTGTGAAAGCTAACATCAACTTTTTCCCATGAGACAGAGGAGAGGCCTTTGATCATTTCTTCTGCAAAATCGAAAAGGTCCCACGTTATTAAAACATGAAAATCAGAAAGCAGAAGCATTACAGACGGGAAGACCCACATAAGAATTGTTTGTACTTAACACAAACTTCTTTTACCTGCTAATGAGATATAACACATAGAAAACAGAAATACAAATAAGAAGAGCAATGACCAATAACTTCTACAACAGAGCCCATAAAGACCAAAACAGGCACATTGCAAGCTTGCCTTCAATGTCGTTTGAATGATTTTCTCCTTCTGGTACGTCCTCAGCATCACATGACTTGCAGAGTTCTTCGTAAACAATATGTGGATATTTCTCGTCCAGAGAATCTTCCCACTAGTAAACCACGAAAATCATTCAAATATTAGAGACCCATCATTTCAAAATCCTGAACCAAATAGAGTTAAGTCAAACACCTTAGGCAATTCACTGTCACGTCTAATAGAAGCCGTCCTCCAGCCAACGATGTCTATTCAGATCTAGTAAAGGAAAGTAAAGGTAATGGAAGATGCTAAAGAGCATATTACTACAAGCAACAAATACAGGATACGATCATGGCCCACGTTTGAGTAAACCACCCGCCTTTTGAAGGCGCGCAGTGCAGATCTGTAATAGAGGAATAACATATTTTAGTGAGAACATCGTCGAGACATGATTATGTGAACTAACATGTG
The DNA here is from genome assembly GCA_932364175.1 of Eruca vesicaria subsp. sativa. Classification (NCBI taxonomy): domain Eukaryota; kingdom Viridiplantae; phylum Streptophyta; class Magnoliopsida; order Brassicales; family Brassicaceae; genus Eruca; species Eruca vesicaria. The sequence goes on from CAKOAT010995446.1 coordinate 33,250, forward strand.
ACAATTGGAGCATAGGCTGGCGGCATACATGAAATAACAATCACCGGAATCTTCGACCATGCGTCGAAGCAAAGGCGGTTTTCCATCTTCTTCATCTTTCAAGAAAAGGTGACGTCCCGTTCTTTTAAATATCCAGTGAATGACGAGACCTGCAACTTTCTCAAAGGAAGAAACACCAAAGAGAAACGGAACCTGAAAAAAAAAAAAAAACAAATTGTGTTAAATCGCCGTGAGAATAACATCCCAACATAAGTCAAATGGGAGTTCAATCGCACAAATAGATATACATGGTTAAAGAAAAGGGCTTGTCTGTTATATCTTATATGTATGATAGAGTGCAAGGTTATACGCAGCTTTACTAAGATAGTATAGGATAGAAATCATTTTACAAAAATAAAGGCAGATAACGAGAGTTACCTGTCTATTACCCATCGAACCCAAATGTGGTGTAGCAACAGTGATGAAGTTCATAGCTTCTAGGCCACATATTGTGCCTTCACTACTGTCTCCTGGAGAATCTTGCTGAATAGGTGGTTTGTACAGTTTCCCAATTGCATATCTTGCAGCAAGCCCACCCAAAGAATGAGCAACAAAGGAGATTTTACGAATGTTTGGCCTTGTTTGAATAATTTCAACGACCTGAGACATGCAAAGAGTGTCACTTTTTTTTTTGGCTACTATCTGTGAAAGAAACATAGTAGATGTTACCTCAGATGCAAGACGCTCGCCCATTACATCCACACCATCTAAAGTAAGCGCCGATGCATTTTTCTCACTACCTGTTTTAAACAGCAAGATCATAAGCAATAGGAACGTAGCTGAGAGATTAGGTAAAAGGGACCACCAAACTAGTTTTATTTCTGGAAAAGGAAAAGAAGCCAAAATCAAAAGAAAGACTTGTTTTCTTACAGTGAACAAAGAGTTTGTGAGGTAGCCTTTTAACGAATTGCTCAGCTCCAAACTTCCAATCGTCCGTACTGAATTACCAAAACCACGAAATTACATTTGCATATTTCTTGTCAGATAAGATCAATTCTGATTATAGTACAAGAATCAAGCATATGTAACCTTCCCAAGATCCCATGGACCATAACGACGATGTGATCGGCTGAAGAAGAATCGGAGTTCTTACAACTCCACACTTGGAGGCTCCCATCTACGACAGACTCCGCCGAGCAAACGCCGTCCTTCTGCTTCTCCATGCCGAACGAATTCCAATTCGATCCGATCAGATCCAGTTACGGCAGCAACAAATGTTCGTTTTGAGGATAAACTATGAAGTGGGAATGAAGAAAGGAGAGACTACTTGCCTGCCAGAGAAGGAAACAAACGATATTGCAACTTTCAAGAAAGGAATCGTGATGAGAGAGAGGTCGGCTTCGAGACCTGAGTTGCCGACTTCCGGGGACCCAAACTCCAAAAAATATCTCTCTACGGTTTGGCTTTTGGTAAATTAAGCCTAAAACTAAAAATAATACTCATTTTTAAAAAACAATACTAGATTTTTGACATGCAGATACTATTTTGTTGTTTTATTTACAAATAGATAAAAAAAATCTTTTGTTTTAATGATTTAAAATGTTATATGATCAAAATCATGTTTCAATTATATGAAGAAAGTTTTAAAAAGCGCGGATATTTTTTTGTTGACCGTAAAACCAAATATTAAATGAATTTATAACTATTATTATATATCTATAATACTTGAAATTTTTTTATTATTATTATTTCAGTTTGGTACAATGTTTTCATTTAATTTTCATATTCGAGTGAGACTTATTGATTCATTTGTTGATATATTAATAAATATTTAACTTGGATAAAAAAATATTTTTGTACATAACATTTGATCACAAATTTGCATTATTTGTAAATTGTCGAAATCTATTCGAAGATTAAGATCAGGTATCTATACTATTAACAAATGTTATTAAACTTATTTTTAAGTATATTAACTATCAAACTACATAAATATAGAACAAATAATTACTCATTTATTTTTAAATTTTTATTAATAGTATCTATTCTAAAAATCTTTTTTAAAAAAAAAAACAATTTGAGACAAATGTTAAAAAGAACATTGTGGCTGTTAAGGCAGAACATCACGAATGCATATGATACTACACAAGTTATTTTTAGGGCTAATTTGTGTAATAACCAATTTTGGAGACATAATTAAAGATATAGCATTTGATTTGACATAATTAGATTTCATAGCATTTGTTCTCTTTTCTTCCATTATAGCCTTTCTGTATATAAGTTACCGGTAAATAATAATATTGAGGGGAATTAGGCCCAATAGCAAGACAAAAAACGATAATTAGGAAAGTAACCAAAAACCCTCACAAATCTATAGACGCCGTTTCTTTTCTATATTAATACTATATTGTCCTCAAGATCAACCGGCTTTACCTGCAAGAAAAAAAAATTCATTTTTTTTGTTTTATGTAGAATGTAAATCGTGGCTTACCTTCCTCCACAACTTCTTTTCACCTATTGCAGTAACTTCCTGGAAATCTAAACGTCTCCAACAACAACAGTGAACTCGTAAAATCCGCATCCTTCTCCTCCAAGTTTCACTTCTTCGTCGTCCTAATCATCTTCTGCCTCTACTCCGGTTCTTCAATCGGCACATAGTCGCCGGTGTATATTCCGCAGCGGCAGTGTTTGACAACCACTGTTAGAGGAGACTTCTGAAACTCTTATCGTATTCGATCGATTGGCAGACGGTAAGTTGTCCGGTTTCTTCTCTTCATCTCGTCTTATTTTCAATTCTAGTTCTACTTTGTTGTTGGAATTATGTGACTGTAGTTGTTGAATCTACAACTTTTTCCAAATAATTTTGCGGATCTGTTACTGAAATTGCATGCAAATTGGAATGGAAATTCTGGGGATATTGGTCTATGTGGTTTACATATATTCTATGCTATGTGAAATAGAATAAAATTAACAACAATCTATCTCAGGTTTACATAGGCTTGTTCTCCATCTATGCTCATTAACCGTTCTTGTTCATGTTCTTATTCTTGCAAACTTTGAAATTTAGGTTTATTATACGTGATACAGAACAACCTCGTTAATTATCGTAATAATTTATAGTTGAGGTTAATTGGAATGGAAATTCTGGGGATATTGGTCTATGTGGTTTACATATATTCTATGCTATGTGAAATAGAATAAAATTAACAACAATCTATCTCAGGTTTACATAGGCTTGTTCTCCATCTATGCAGATTAACTGATGTGTGGGATGGAATTTGGATTACATAGTTGTTTCGTCGTCTTTGTATTAGCATGATTTGTTGTAGTTCTATTCCATGTGAAGTGGAATAGAAGTAAATTTGGTAACATGTTCTGTATGAAGTGGAATGGATTTAATTACATGCTATCTACTCCACATGGAATTGTAGATTTGAGTGTTAAACATTTATATTCATTATCTATATATTTATGTTGTCTATTCTGTATGAAGTGGAATGAAATTTAATTGCATAATATCTATTTTACATGTAACTGTAGATTTGTGTGTCAAACCTTTCTATTCGTTATCTATATATTCATGATGTCTATCCGTATGAAGTGGAATGGAATTGTAGATTTGATTGTTAAACATTTATATTTGTTATCTATATATTTATGTTGTGTTTTAAATAAAAAAATAATTTCTATATACATATGATAGCTCCCTCCGTACTCATTATTTTTTACTCGTATTTTTGGTTTTCAGGTCTGACATGGACGACTTAGGCATTTCAAGTAGATTGTTTGACACAGGGTTTGAACCCACTGGCAAGAATAGGGTCAACAACTATTTCATCCTCTGTTGTAATGAGGTGATAAAGAACGCACTAGATGAAGAGAACCTGGCGATGTTGAATGCGTCACAGTTTGGGAAAGTCATGCAGATGGAGAACCATACTTTCCCAGTTTTATTTCTTCATTTTATTCTATCACAGCAGTTGGTTACTGAGAAAGAATTTGAGCCCTGGTGGCTCTTGGTAGGGAAACCAATTTGTTATGCTATACAAGACTTTTCTCTTGTAATGGGCCTCGATTGCGGGAACAAACCAAATGAGCACCAGCAGTCAAAGGGTAGAGGTGAGGAAAGGGAACCAGAAAAGCCAAATCATCGAGCTCATCTCCCTCGATCTGTACTCGCTGCTTTTTTTGTCTTATACAATTTATGATATAGAATATAATATTTTTTGTAGTATCATCTTTAGTACGTGAACTTGTGCCAACACTTTCCCTTGCAAATTACATGTTCCTGAGGAATGTAAATATATGTCTCCATTATTATGGAAGGTGTGTTTAACATCCCAAATATTTGGGCTGACAATGGATTGGGGTTAATATTTCACTAACTTGGGTTTAGTTTTAGTGTCAAGTATTCTCTTATCAATTCCCCATTTAGTTTTCTATTTTATGTAAGTCCGTCCATCTTGGAATTAAAATTTAATATCAAATAAAATAATATGTTTGATATGGAATAGAATTTGTCTTATAATATAATGTTTTGCTCACCCTATAACGCACATATATTATGAGTAAGTTCATTGGCATCATTTAATTTATCGAAATAGAAGGATATTGCGAAAGGTGGGTTTAATTGCTAAAATATTTGGGTTGTAATGGATGAGGGTTTATATTTCCCTAACTTGGGTTTAGTGTTTTGTATCAAGTGTTTTCTTACCAATCCCCCATTATATTTAAATTTTAAGTAATTCAATTCTAGATGTTATATGAAAATAGTAGCAAATAACATAGTATGTATTAAATAGAATAGAACTTAAACCCTTTATGTACTATACTTTTAAAATGTTTGCTTACCCTATAACACATATATATTTATGAGGTAATTAACATTAACATTATTTAATCTATCCAACCTAGCATAGTAGCAAATAACATAGTCTGTATTATATGAAATAGATTTTATCTTATAAGTTTATTTCTATAATATTTGGCTTGTCTTTGGGTAAAACATTACGTGCTTTTCTTGCAGTCATGCACTTCTATATTGTATCTAAGCTATGTAGATGTTCATCCATTTGGAACTAGATTTATAGTTATACTATTCTATCTAGTATACATAGTATGGAAACTAGTACAATCATTATAATTCCAAGTATGATCTACTGATTAAATTTATAAGTTTATTTTTTATAATATTTGGCTTGTCTTTGTGTAAAGCATTACATGTTTTCGTTGCATTCATGAACTTTTATATTGTACCCAAACTATGCAAATGCTCTTCCATTTGGAACTATATTTATAGTTATACTATTCTATCTAGTGTACATAGTATGGAAACTCGTACAATCAATATAGGATATACATTTTATTATTTTCAACTCGCCGTTAGTTGAACATAGTTTCTGGTTTACTTACACATTTATCCCCTCCTCTTGATTCATCCACTTAAATCATCTGTGTTAAATACAGCTGTATCACATGCTCCATAAATTGTGTGATTATTATTATACGACACAACACCTCCACGTCCTCTATTTTATATTATGGAACTGGAAACCGGTGAATGGAAAGGGCATAACCGGATAAAAAGTTAACAAAAAGCCTGACACTATATTATGTCCAAATCATTGCTATTGTCTTAATTTAACATCAAAATATGGCTATCTCGCCAATTCACCCTAATATTGAAGTGTGTAAAGAACGATAGCAACAGCTGTGACAAAAATTAAATAAAATAGAATATGCATAATGGTAACAAATAAAATAGTACACTATATATCGTTCAACTTTTGAAATATCTATAATTGAAGGGAAATTAATAATGATTACCTCAAGTCAACACAAACCTTTCATAACTAAACCAAAAACACTCACTAAACCTCTAAAAAAATATACCTTAACCTAAATATCTAAATATGAAAATAGTATATAATATGAAGTATTTAAATAGAATAGTAACAAATAATATAGTATAGTACATATTGTTATGATTTTAAAATGTCTATGATTGTTGGGAAGGAAATAATGCTTACCCTAACGTCAATCCAAATCTTCCATAAACTAAACCTAAAACACAAATCAATAAACCCTAAAAGGAACTATAAACCCTAACACAAATATCAAAATATACAAATATTATATAATATGAAGTATTATTAAAATAGAATAGTAACAAACGAAATAGTATATTGCATATTGTTTTGATTTTATAATATCTACGATTGGAGGGAATGAAATAATGTTTACCTTAACGTCAAACCAAACCTTCCATAAATTAAACTCGGAACACTAATCACTAAACCCTAAAAGAAACTATAAACCCTAATTCAAATATCAAATATGCAAATAGTATATAATATGAAATATTATTAAAATAGAATAGTAACAAACAAAATAGTATAGTACATATTGTTCTGATTTTGAAATGTCTATAATTACCGATAATGAATAATGTTTATCCTAACGTAAACCCAAACCTTCTATAAACTAAAACCAAAATACTAATCACTAAATCCTAAAGATAACTATAAACCCAAATCCAAATATCTAAATATACACATAGTACATAATATCAAATATTATCAAAATAAAATAGAAACAAACGAATAACATACTAACTATAACCATAAAATAGAATAGTATGCTGCCTAACCATCACTGTTCATCTTCTTCAATGTTTACTCTCATTTTCATTATTATGTGTTTGAATCATCATATAGTTAATCAGGAAGCATACCCATATGATTCATTTTAATTCTTACCTCTACCGGTTTGATCACTATCATCTATTAAACCATTATAAATTTCTGGTAACAACCATCGTTTATAGAGATGGTTGATAAAGAGAGGTAGTTGGTGAGATGTGTGGTTGATTTAGATGAAAAGATAATAGTAATAAAAGAAGGGAAAATTGCCAAATATGACTCAAAACTTGATTTGAAATGCAAAAGTAAACTCAAACTTGAATCAAATGAAAAAGTAACTTAAAAGGCTATTGAAATTACAACCAACCCCTTGTGAACAAACAAAAAAAGAGTTTTTTTTTTACGTTTCTAGCCCTCACAAGTCGTCTGGGACAGTTTTTCTTAAAAATAATTTAAAAAAAATTTGTAATAAATATCTTGATAAATGAAAAATTGGAATTATGTAATTAACATATGTCTTAAGAGATATAAATTAAGATATAAAAAGTCAGTTCTTTTCAGCATAGATGAGTGAAAGTAGTGAGTGATGATATTCTTTAGTTTAGGTTTCACCAACATATGTTGTAGTATTGTATGTGTTTCTTAGGGTTAGAAATTCGAAAGCATAAATGTTTTTTTTGAAAAATTAAAAATTTACCTAAGTGTGTTTATTTCTGTGTATAGTAAACACTATTTAAGTATAATTTGATTTTATAACGTTAGTTAATTTAGTCATTTTAGTTTAGGGTTTAGGGTTTAGGGTCTGGACGACTTATAATTAAGTTTTCTGGTAAATATATTTAATAAGGCTGACAACTTAGTCGGATGTATAGTATCAACAGACGACTTAATTATAAGTCGTCCAAACCGGATTTGACCAAATTACTTTTAAACCTAACCGTATATTTTACCGGACATATGTAAGATGTTTTTTTTACTCACTTTTTCGCGAAACTCAGAAAACCCAAAGGCCATTTCTCTCAAAGGTGATTTCGAGGCGATTTCGATCCTATACAAGACCAAGGTAAATCGAAGGCTTCTCTTGCAGATTTATGGGTTTTTATTAGGATGGATGTTGTTTTCCTTTACTTTTACTGTTTGGTTTTGTGTTTTCTACGATTTCGGGAAATTTTGGTTTCAAGTTAGGGTTTCAAAAATTGGGGATTTCAATCGACTTGTTGTTTAGTTAGGTTGGATGTTGTTTTCCTCTCATTTTACGGTTACGATTTGTGATTTCAAGCAATTTGTGGATATTTTCGTTTCAAATTATGGTTTCAAAGATTGGGGATTTCAATCGATTTGTGGTCTAGTTAGGTTGGATGTTGTTCTGCTCTTATTCGTCTGGTCAGCTTTCAAATGTTCTACTGGAAGTCTTGGTAGACTTACAATTAAGTCGTCTGGAAAGTCTTCCAGGTGGACGACCCAAACGACTTAATTTAAGTCTTCCAGGTGGACGACCCAGACGACTTAGAATTAAAATGTTTCCAGTTCGTTTCTTGTTTGCAGATGGCGAATCAGCATGAACCTCACTTTTTGAAGCCTCTGCTTCCTGGTTTCTACAGTGGCGTGGTATACACACGCTCTCTATTTCTCCACTGTTTATTTCCTTTGCTTATCTTCTCCTTTGTTGACTTGTAGACAATACCACTTGCCTTCTACTCAAAACACATAGAAGGCACGCCGAACCAGGGAAAATGAACACTAAGATCGGACGCTTCACACCAAACTTGAGAAGTTATACAAGAAGGAAGAAGACTCACCGATGGTTGGGAAGCCTTCGCCCAAGCACATTCCCTTTGCATCGGTGACATTGTCGTGTTCAAAAAGGAAGGAGACATGGTATTTCATGTGACTCCTTTCGGTCCTAGTTTTACTGAGATTCAATATACACCTTCTCAAGGGGATGATGCTGCGGATGGTGCCTCAACTTCCTTGTCTCTTCCTAATTGATGGATGTTTGACTTGCTATTGTCTTATTGTAATCTGCTTCTAGTGGACTTGTAATGGATGACTTCTATGTTGTTGTTCCCTTGTTTCAAAATGTTTTTAAACCTATGACTTGTAATGAATGATCAAATTTTATAACTACAACTCCTTTTGTCCTCTAAGTACAAACCATGGTAACACCAATTTTAGTTATTAGTCGTCTAAGAAGTCTAACACAAATTCTAATACAAATTCTTAAAACATACTTATAAAGCCTGGACGACTTAGTAGACGACTAATATTTTAAGTCGTCTGGAAAGTCATCCAGCCGGAAGATTTGTCAGACGACTTAATTATTAGTCGTCTAACCGCGTAAGTATTCTATTCAAACGACTTTCAACTAAGTCGTCTGGACGACTTAGTTGAAAGTCGTCTGGTATAGTTATTCTTAAAAATAATTTAAATTTTTTTAAAAAAATATTTAGATAAGTGAAAAAATGAAATCATGTAATTAACACCAGTTTTAAGAGATATAAATTAAGATATAACAAAATTAATTATTTTTAACATAGATGAGTGAAAGTAGTGAGTGATGATATTCTTTGGTTTTGGGTTTGCCAACATATGTTGTAGTATTGTATGTGTTTCTTAGGGTCAGATTTTCGAAAGCATAAATGTTTTTTTGAAAAATTAAAAATTTACCTAAGTGTGTTTATTTCTATGTATAGTAAACTCTATTAAAGTATAATTTGATTTTATAACGTGGTTAGTTAGTTAATTTAGTCAATTTAGTTTAGGGTTTAGGGTCTGGACGACTTAAGTCGTCTGGTAAATATATTTAATAAGGCAGACGACTTAGTCGGATGTATAGTATCAACAGACGACTTTATTATAAGTCATCCAAACCGGATTTTACCGAATTAATTTTAAACCTAACCGGATTTTTTACCGGACATATATAAGATGATTTTTTTTTTACTCACTTTTCGCGAAATTCAGAAAACCCTAACGCCGTTTCTCTCAAAGGTGATTTCGAGGCGATTTCGATCCGATACAAAACCAAGGTAAATCGAAGGCTTCTCTTGCCGATTTAATGGGTTTTTATTAGGATGGATGTTGTTTTCCTTTACTTTTACCATTTGGTTTTGCGTTTTCAACGATTTCAGGAAATTTTGGTTTCAAATTATGGTTTCAAAAATTGGGAATTTCAATCGATTTGTTGTTTAGTTAGGTTGGATGTTGTTTTCCTCTCATTTTACGGTTACCGTCGTTCTCATCGCGTTTCTTTTTTCACGTCTATTTTTGCAGTTCTATAACTGCTATGTCGAAGGCGAGTACATCTTCTCCGAATTTTCATGTCAGCTTTCAAATGTTCTACTGGAAGTCTTGGTAGACTTATAATTAAGTCGTCTGGAAAGTCTTCCACCTGGAAGACTTTCCAGACGACTTAATATAAGTCTTTCGACTGGAAGACTTGACAAACGACTTAATTATAAGTCGTCTGGAAAGTCTTCCAGACTTATAATTAAAATGTTATACTGGATGGTTATGTGTTTGAGATGGTTTTCTTTGATTTTTTTGCAGAATATTCCTGAACTCTCCCGTAGGATACATACACTAGGGCAAGAGCCTATCGCTCAGCATAGCAATACGTATCATCCGTGTACGAGGTTGTATACTGCTCTAAGGAATGCTCTTAATGATGAAGAATATGAAGAGCTGAAGGAGTCTAAGTTGGGAGTTTTCATCAAGTTACAAGAGCTGGATTTTGAATGGGCTTCAAGGCTGGTTCACTACATACTATGTTTCCAGCTCGACATAAAGAAGAAGTATGAGCTCTGGAGTCTTGCTGGTCCACAACCTTTGAGGTTTTCACTTCAAGTTTGAATACCTCACTGGTCTAAACTGCGAGTACATTGAGGACCTTGAGAGACCAAACTGTGCTGTTACAAAGGAGTTGGTTGCTTTCTGGGAGTTGTTGGGAGTTAACGTCGAAGCTGGGCCAACTACTGATCAGATAATAGATGCATTTGGGAGATGTAAAAGGTGGTCTCCGGATGATCGCAAGCGGCTCGGGTACCTTGCCATCTTGGCTGGATACAATAAAGGGAGGAAGTTATCAACCCATACACGGCCTATGCTGGCTAGGCTAGTGATGGATCTAGAACGGTTTGAGAATTATCCATGGGGGAGAGTCGCGTTTAAGGTTTTGATGGACTCTGTGAAGGGCAAAGATATATCTGGTTGTTACACCATTGATGGGTTTGTACAAGCTCTCCAGGTCTGGGTGTACACAGCTCTGCCGGAATTAGGTGCTAATTATTGTAAGCCCATACCAAACAGCTCTCCACCGATACTAGCTTACAAGGGTGGCAAAGGACGGCATTTTAAATATGCCATTGAAAGACAAGTATTTACTTTACTCCAGAAGCAGACGACTTAAAAATAATTCGTCTGAAAAGTCATCCAGCTGGATGACTTAGTAGACTACTTATTTTTAAGTCGTCTGCTAAGTCGTCCTGCTGGAAGACTTTCTAGACGACTTAATCATAAGTTTTTCTGCGAATTCTTTTCTTTCCATATTTCTTAATCCGTCAAATATCTAAGTTTATATATTCTATTTACTGCAGACTAGTGTTATGAACTTTGTTGAGAAGGGCATGGCTGAAATGTTTCCAAGATGGGACTCTGATGCTGATGATCCGGCCGCGGAGAACATAATTAAACTCATGTACATAAAGAAACCATGGAAGTGGACCATGGATTGCTGGGAAGTCACCGGTACTTGGGGCAATACAAGGCCGGTAGCAAAGAAAAGGAAGAAAGCGATAGTTATGGTGAAGGAAGAGAGTCCAAGACCTCTTAAGAAAGGTCGTACATAGCGTATAGAGCTGGTAGATGAAGAGGAAGAGCCAGAGGAAGATGCAGAGGAAGTTGCAGAGGAAGAGTCAGAGGTCAGACCGAACGTTGGTGGGCTGACCAAAGAGGATATTGAAAGAATCGTGAAGGATTCTTTGAAAGATTCTTTGAAGGATGTACTCGATGCCTTGAGTCAAGGGTTTGGGACGTGCCTTACAGAGATCAAGTATCTGTCTGAAAGGGTGGAAGCTGTGGAGAAAATCCTTGGTGTCACCAGAAAAGAACAAAAAAAGAGTGAGGGTCAAACTAAAGGAGATCTTACTGGGGGGAATGTGAAAGCTTTAATGGGTCGAACGCGGGAAAGAAGAGCTTGCCGAAGGGGGGTCAAGCAACAGATTTGTCCGCAGGTACTACAGCTGAGTATAGTTCCGAACCAGGAAAAACCTCCATAACCGAGCCTTCCATCCAACCTTCCATCCAGCCTTCCATCCAGCCTTCCATCCAACCTTCCATCCAACCTTCCATCCAGCCTTCCATCCAACCTTCCTGACTAACTTTCTGACAGCCTTCCATATCCAGACCCGAGCTTCGAAATCTTGGATAAACAGCAACCCACTGTTTTAGATCGAGTGAAGGAGCAAGTAAGATATCAAGAAAAGAGGGAAGCCGCTTTGGAACAAATTAAATGTTCCAAGAGTGAGCGACCAAGGACTCTTGCTGCCTCACAACAATCTCCTTATACAGCAAACAACACGACAAAAGTGATCATTCCAAACCCAAGCAAAAAGGCCAAAGTCGAAGCAAAAAGGCCAACATTGCTTCCAAAAAGGCCAAAGCTCCAGTCTATAATCCTTTGGATCAGTTAACAAGACCAAACTGAAGGCGCTCGCTGAATGGTTGAAAACTGATCCGTAAGTGATCCATAATAGCTTGCTTTTTAGTCTACAAAACTGATTGCTGACTGAACATTTTGTGTTTGCAGCTGGTATGACACACCTTTGAAGGATAAAACACGTAAAACACCAACTAAGTGGTATTACATCCTCCGAACCGCCTTATCTTAGCTGCATGACTGTGTAAGTGTATCTTTTGACTATAATTCCACGTAGACGACTTACCGTTAAGTCGTCTTCTAAGTATTCTACGTAGACGACTTATCATACGACTTACCGTTAAGTCGTCTGATAAGTCTTCTTTGTAGACGACTTACCATTAAGTCGTCTGGTAAGTCTTCTTTGTAGACGACTTACCATTGTCGTCTGGTAAGTCTTCTTTGTAGACGACTTACCATTAAGTCGTCTGATAAGTCGTTCGCAAAGAATACTTACAAGACGACTTAATGGTAAGTCGTCTGTTAAGTCGTCTACGTAGAATACTTACCAACGACTTAATGGGAAGTCGTTTGTTAAGTCGTCTGATATCTTCTGAGTTGTTTTATTCTAAATGCAGCACGTTGATGCTTGGATTTATGTGCTGAGGAAGAGGTACGCTGAACATCCACAAGCGTTCAGGAGAAAGAGGATTTTCTTCCTTGATCATCTCGTTGTTCAGCAATGGAGAGTCAGCTACAACGTCTTTAAAGAATCGGAGCCTGCTCCAAACGGTTTGGGAAGAAGACTCCCTGGTGGAGCGTTTGACTATTATGCAGGCATTGTACCATCATTTTGGAAGTCTTAGAAGTTGTGGGGGGGGGGATATTGATGATATATATGCGCCAGTGAACTACAAGAACGAGCATTGGGTTGCTATATGGACATCGATCCCTAAGAGGCACATAGTCGTCTGGGATAGCATTGTATTTGTATCTCCGACGAAAACCTCGAACTGGTAATGGGGCCTTTTCTGCACATGGTTCCTTATCTGCTTGTTGAGTGCTCTACCACAGATGAGCTGCGTGACCAATACTCCCTGGAGCCATTCACATTTGAACGTTCAAGCAATGTGCCTCAGGCCCGATCTGGTGATTGTGGCTTCTACGCTCTAAAATACATTGAATGTCATGCTCTTGGGCTGTCATTTAATGCAAAAGACTTTTCTAAGAACGACAGCGTGAAGAATATTAGGGAGAAGATGGCTGTGGATATATATAATGAGCTCACTCTCCCGCATTTGTATGAAAACAAGGATAATTTTGAGGAGATCAGTGCTTATGAAGCCTCAAGTTTGCATTGTATGTTTGTATATTTGTACTCGAACTTGATTAGGCTGATGTTTAGGATGCTTGTTGTGTTTGTGTTTGTTTATTCGAACTTGGTTGTATGTTGTGTTTGTTGTACATTAAACTTTCAATTAATTCTTAAAATTAAGTCGTCTTATAATCTTTTGGTTGTGCAATTTGACAAAGAAGTTAATAAATAGACTAAACACTAGACGACTTAATTAAAGGTTGTCTGAACGACTAAACAACACTAGACGACTTAAATTTAAGTCGTCCAGAGGACTAGGTAACCATGGACGACTTAATAACACTAGACGACTTAATTATAGGTCGTCTGAACTACTAAACAACAGTAGATGACTTAATTATAGGTCGTCTGGACGACTAATCAACACTAGACGACTTAACTTTAAGTCGTCCAGAAGACTAGGTAACCGTGGACGACTTAACAATACTAGAAGACTTAATTATAGGTCGTCTGAACGACTAAACAATACTAGACGACTAAATTCTAGGTCGTCTGGACGACCAATCAACCGGTTTCTTACATTGTGGTTCCGTATGGCAAGTTTCCTTGCAGTTTGAGCATCTATAAACCCTGTGTTGCTTCCGGGGTTTGCGTCCTTTCATCCTAGATAGCTCCAACCAAGATTGCCATCTTGATTTCTTTTATCTCCCCGGACCACGCTTTACCTCCGGAGGGAAGCATGTGCGTTCCTCAACTTGTTGTCCAGCACAAGGAAATATATTCTCTTAGTATCCTTCAAACAAATACTCCTTTGAGTACACTAGATGTACAAGTCTGGATATATGCAAACCAGCAAATGAACCAGCAGCTATAGCATGAGAACAAGGTATTTTCTCCACTTGGTAGACACCACAATCACACTTTCCATGTTCCAAATCAACCACACAGTCCATTTTGCCACCTTTCACAAAGAATCATTATCCATCAATTGGTTGGGCCCTCATCGTATCCGCTATCTCCTCTCGAACAGCAAGCAAGTATTCAACACCCCGACTATGTTGAGTTGGGAGACTCAAAGCATCTTCTCTCCTTTTCCAATACCACTTTCCTAGCTTCTCCCTTATGAACTCCAGCATAAACTTAATCGGAAATCCTCTAGCTCACTTCAGTGCAGAATTAATAGATTCAGCGATGTTGCTTATTTTTATGTTGTACATGTCCCCCTGACAATAAACCCTTGTCCATAGGCTGACGTCGGCATTCACCAAATACGTTGTAAGGTCCGGGTTTGCACTATTTATCTCAGCCATGTACCGGTTAAAATCTGAAACCGTATGAGCATAAGCAACACCTTTCACCAAGTACAAAAGATGTTTCCCTTTATACTTTTTGACAATTTTATCTTGAAGGTGATAATAACATATTCCTCTCACTTCCCAAGGAAACACCTTATCACACGCACTTTTAATCGCCGTATGCCGGTCGGAGACTATCACCAGAGGCTGGTCATCAGATATACAAGTAGCCAATTTTGTGAAAAACCATTCCAAAGAAGGGTCATCTTTAGCATCTACAATCCCAAAAGCCAATGGAAATATCTGAAAATTCCCATATTGTGCGGCTGCAACCAACATAGTACCCTCATACTTCCCACTTAGGTGAGTCCCATCCACCACAATGACCCTTCGCTGATACTTAAAACCTATGATAGAAGCTTCAAAAGAGAGAAATAGATACTTAAATCTATTCATAGAATCAAGTTCAATAGCCGTTACTGAATCGGGATTTGCTAAGGAGATTTGCTCGAGATATGATGGCAGATGCGAATACCCATCTTCTGCTGTTCCTCTCACCAATGTTTGTGCATATAACAGTGCCCTGTATGAAGTGGTGTAATCAAGCTCCATGCCAAACATGTTCTTCATTGCATCTTTGATATGTTGCGGAGACAACCCATCAATGATTCCAACACGATCAATGAAAAGCCTACCAACATACTTCGTAGTACAGTGTCTCCGCTGAGCGATTCGGTCTCCCACTGAGCATGTATGTATTTCCACATATTTTGTTACCCAAAACGTGTGTTGTCCCATGTTTCACACTCGCTCTTATCTTCCATCCACAACCACTAACCCGACATGTTGCCACAAGGAGAGTTTTCGTTGACTTGTATATTTTGAAGGAGAACTTACGCCTCAATGTTGTCAACTGCAGCTCTGAAAGCAGTGCATCCTTGCTAACAAAACTCTTGTTGACATATATACCGTTACCATTCGATCGTCTTTCTTCAATAGCATATGTATCTTTGAAATCTTCAAAAACCACATCACCATCTTCTTCCTCATCCTCATCTCTAACCTTTCCATAAACACTATAATCCTCACCATTCTCGTCCGCTTCAGTAATATTAGAGCAAACAAAGATTTCAGCATCCTCCTCCTTATCACCCTCCTCCTTATCATCCTCCTCCCCATCATGATTTTCATCTCCAACCAACTCATTATCACCTTCATCTTCAAAACATTCATCAGCTTCTTCCCTTTCCTCTGAAACCGTTCCCACCTTGCTACGGCTTGATACACAAAGACATACTCAATGAGTTTTGAGTATCTCTAGCAAGTTATGAACTTGTCTATCACTTGTAACATGAATGGGAGGGGTGATAAGGGTTTTTAAGCCTTAGAGCAAATCAATGTAGTAAAGTAAGTAGAATGTCAATCTAATCCTGAGAGCTATTGAACAAAGAGAATGCAAGAGATTGCTTAATCTAAATGCAATCAATGAGGGTTTGTTTTATAAGTAACTAATAACAAGCAATATGTAAACAAGAATAACTAAGCTTTCGTTTCAATGAGATAAAAGAGCATATGGGTAAGGGTATTGACTTTGGGTGATCAAGTTACTATCTAGGGTGAGGCTTCAAGCTAGCATTCATATCCTATAGGTCTAGACACAATTCTAAGCTAGTCCTTGGTCAAGGTAAAAGCTCATTTGCTATCAATCTTTAAACACAAATGGTCATTGGTCCAAATCAATCAAGCAATCATTCAGAACAAGTCTACTAACCATCTAAGCCTTCCTAACATGAAGTATCCTTGGTTAAGCAAGCAAAAAGAATTATTACTTTGGTTCAGGCATTTCATCATACACCTTGTGGGCATGAAATGCCTAATGATCTAGTTTAGAAGAATTAGATCTAATCTAGCATTAGGAATAAGTAATAAGCATAGGACAAAAAGGATCTACACTAATCACCCTAGATCATCACTTAATCACCCTAATCACCCTACCCATAAGGTCAAAGAGAGTCTACTCACTAATCTTCATGTTTAATCTTAATCCCATGATGGATAGAAGACTAATCACGATTAGAAGAAGAGATAGACTCAAATTACTCAAGAAACAAAGCTTATATTAATCAAGGATTCAAATTTTCAATGTGTTTTTGAGAGAAAAGAAGATAAGTTCTAAACTTAGGTCTCCGATGTATTTATAGAAGCCTAAAAACGAGCATAAAAGTTGGGTCTTTTCGTCTGTAGCGACATGCTCGTAGCGACATGCTCTGGTCGCTACAGCACATAGAATTTTCTGGGGATTTTCTCGTAGCGACATGCTCTGGTCGCTACAGACTCTCCTCTCTCTTCCTAGCGACATGCTCTGGTCGGCGGTCGCTACAAGGTTGATATGCCTCCAGTAGATAGATCATAACTTCTTTAATACAGCTCCAAATGACTTGAAATCACTTCCATTAGAAAGATAACTCAATTTACCATGTCTTCCCAAAATATGAGCTTCAAAAGACATCTTTAAGGTCTCCATCCATGTTCATCTTTAACCCTATTTTGGATCACAATACTCCCAAACACCTCCATTCACTCCATGGCACACTCCAATACCTAATAAAGACATATGAATGCAATATGGACCTAAAGATGTCTAAACCTTAATCTATATGATGATTTATGTACAAAATGAAATGCTAAGACTATGCAAATATGCCTCATATCAACTCCCCCAAACTACTCATTTACTTGTTCTCAAGTAATTAATTAATATCAAAGGAAGAGAGAAGGAAAATGGGAACTCAAAACCAAAGGATACACTTCTTATATTCAACACCACATCCTAGATAAACATAACCTATAGCATAAGAAATCTCAATTATTACACTCTATCTTCACAAGGCCTATCAAGACTCTTTCTTTTAGACAAGTTGTGGATCACCAATCAACAAATCTCTTCAATCAACCCTCACATTCAATTAAGCATAAGGTAATAAGGTGAGTTCTTGCAAATGGAAACTTGATCTCAATCATTTGGCTTGGTAAGTGAAATGGTTAAATTAGAATAAAAGAGGGGTTTCAATACATTTCTTTTTTGTGGCTTACACTCAAGAATAGGAGCTTGATCATTATGCAAAATCTATCTAAGAAAATGAGCAACTTATGCATACATTGCTTGTTCTTATCAATCTACCCGTTTCCTAGGATCTTTAAACTCTACCTTTTTCCTTGGTGTAAATCTCAAACCCATTCATCCCTAAAAACATTAAGATCACTCTCTTATTTCACTCACCCAATGAACTCATTCTCTTTTCTTTTCTTTTGAACCAACTAGGGACTTTTTCTTTCACTTTTTACTTAAGCTCTACTCTTATTTTTCTTATGTCTTCCCCAAACTCTTTTCTAGACTCTTTCTTTCTTTCTTTTCATAGCCTAAGGGGTTTCTTATTTGAAGTTTCTAGAGATTTTGTTTCTTTTTCTTTTGATCCCTAGTGATTTCTTTTTCTTTTGATCTTAGTGACTTCTTTTTCTTTTTCTTTCTTTTAGTCATTCTTTTCACTCATCTAACACCCCAAGATCCAAGATAAACTCTTTTGCATCACAATACCAAACTTCCCATCCTAATTGCTAGCTCTCAAGAGGTCCTATAGCTAGCCTGAGATAAGAACAACCAATGTCGCCTCTAATACTCTCAAGTTTTTGCACATGACAAGCTATCAAAAGAGGCCTCACACAAGCAAAATTATTTAGGCTTCAAATAATGGTAAGGGTTTAAAGGTAAGGAGTGCCATTTGGGTTTTATAAAGAGCGGTATGAAGGATAAGTAAAACCCAAATGTGTATAATCCATGATCAAGTATGAAAATTCCCATAAGCAAGAAAGATTATGTTCATTCAGCTTTAAGTTCATTTGGAGTTGGTTAAAGAGAATGTCAATCTCACACAAGCAACAAGTTTCAAGAACAGTTTTCAAGACTCAAAGCATGCAAGCTTTTCAAGAGATGCTTAAGCTACTTGCTATGATCAGCGAGGGTGAAGTTTTGAGTTCTAAGCATGTGTTTCCTTATTAGGTCAGCTCCCAATGAATGAATGCAATCTAAATGCTTCTAGACTCAATCCTAAAGATGCAAATGATGCAACCTAAATGCTTGTTTTTGTTTCTTTTTGGAAAATTTTCAATTCTCTTGGATTTTTCTATGTATATGTGTATATACAATGCAATGCATGAGACTCAAAATCAACAAAGAAAACATGATCAAATACTTGGCACCTCCCCAAACTTAAATCACACAGTCTCTGTGTGAGTAAGAGAGAAGGAGATACCAAAAATATGATAAAAGCAATGGTATATACAAAGAATGGTTGGAGTGATATCTCAAGTGGGAATGAGCAGAGTTGTGGCTATTGGTGTTTGGGAATGATCTTTGGGAATATTGAGGAGACCCCCAAACTTGTTCCTGACCTTATTCAACTCACTAAAAGCATAAATATATACAAGGATAATCATTGGACTTCCTCCCAAGTGAGCTTGTTTAAAGTCTCTTAGCTTAACTACCTTTGTTTGTCTATTGAGAAGGAGGATCCTTCCCGCCTTCAAGGGTGATGGTTAGGACATGTGTAAGGAGCTCTTGGAGCTTGAGTGGATCAGCTTGGAGTTGAGGAGAGATAATGGCCCTGGCGCTGGAGAATGGCTTAGACCTTCCCTTACACTTGATCTTATACTCAATGGCTCCATCCTTTAGCTGTAGTGGGTGAAGAGTGAGAGTGTGTGGCGTAGGTAGGGAGTGAGGAGCTTTCATCTTCTTCTTGCTTTGAGTGGCCTTAGTGGGTTCACTCATCTCCTCATTGGTAGTGTCTCCCAAGTGCTCTACATTACTCTTCTGTTTGGACTCTTCACCAAGAACTTCTTCCTCCTTAACAACCAATGCATCTCTCAATATTGTTCCACAATAACTTCCATTCAGCATTGGTGACTTGATCGGATAGGAGACTTCCTTGTTGACATTATGGAGAACCACCTTCTTGTTTGGAAAGTCTATGCAAGCTCCCACAGTAGCAAGGAAGGGCGTGCCTAAGAGCAATGGCATTCTCCTCTTGCTTGCCATATCAAGAACAGTGAGGTCTATGGGGATGGTGCAATCTCCAATCTTCAAAGGGAAGTCCTTGATGAGACCAATAGGTGTTGTTAAAGAAGAATCCCCAAACATGAGGGAGGAGTTGTTTGGCTCCATGCCTTTGATCTTCAAGCTCTGCACCATCTCCAGTGAGATCACATTCACACAAGCTCCACTATCTACAAGAGCATCATCAACTTTGAAATCACCAAGGGAGCAACGCTATATGAACTTCCCTTGATCTTCTAGCTTGGGTAGAGATTTTGGTGGAGGTTTAGGATCCAGCAAAGAGGAAGAGATGTCAAGAAGCTCTGTCACCTTTTCTTTATTGGCTATAATGTCTTTTATGAGCACTAGCTGGTCACAAGCCTCTTGCATATTGGAGATCTTAGGGAGATTGATTCCAACATCACTCAATTCCTTCCTAAACTTGGAGATCACCTTCTTTTGAGCTTTGGTGATGATCCTCTTTGGGAAAGGGAGCTTATCATAAGGAGATAGCTCAAACTTCTTGTCTTCTTCAAGCACAAACTCTTTGGATCCTTCAATCCCAACATTTTTCAACTTCTGGACAGCTTCATTACCAACCAGAACCTCAGCCTTGTGTGAAGCTTGCTTCACAACCTCTGCCTTATCTTTCTGATCCACCTTGGTTGCAACTTTCTCCACAGCTTGGAGTTTACCACTGTCCATGACCTTAGCCTTAGCCTTTTCCACAATCTGAACATCAGCCGTGTCTACACTCTGGTTCTCATCCTGCACAAATTTAGAGCCATACAATAGTCTTTCAGTCTCATATACCTCTTTCTTATGATCAGTCAAGTCAAACTTAGGGGTAGCATTGCAGAGGATAACATTGCAATGTTCTTTCCCTGGGCGTTGAGAGGTGGAGGTCATAGAAGAGAATTGATTCTCCAAGGCATTAAACTTGTTGTTAAGCTCACCATCACTACAAGAAAACTAAGCCTTTACTAGGAAAATATTTCCTCGTAAAAATACTACGAGTTTACTTCGAGTTTACGAGGAAACCACTTTTCCTCGTAAAGTTCTCGTAAACTTACGAGAAAACAGTTTCCTCGTAAACTCGAAGTAAACTTACGAGGCCCTTACGAGGAAAAAGTTATTTTCCTCGTAAACTCATAGTAATGATTTTCCTCGTAAAGTCCTAGTAATTGTTTACTACGAAATTAGGAGGAAAAGATTTGTTACTACGAAATTAGGAGGAAATAGATAGAAAATATCGAATTTAAATCAATAACGTGTTTTGTACCTACTTTTCCTAGCAATTTCCTAGTAAATTCTCAGATTCGAAAATTTCTATAAATACCACCATATGTGATTCATTTGAAACACACAAAAAAAAAAATCAGCTATAAGCTTGATCAAACAAAAAAAAAATGTCCGGTCCGGGAAGTATTTTCGAGTTGCGGAAGTGGATGTATTCACACAGAGATAATAACGGGAGGGTGACGAAAGAATTTCTCGAAGGGTTGGAGACGTTTATGCATCAAGCAGATTCTACACCACTCACGCAGGAAAGTGGTAAGATGTTATGTCCTTGTCAGAAATGTTGCAATACCAAATTAGGCCCTCGTGAAAATGTTTGGAAGCATTTAGTAAATAGAGGTTTCATGCCATATTATTATATTTGGTATCAACATGGAGAAGATGCTAGTTGTAGGAATGAAGGTAGCAGTAGTAATAGCAATTTTCAGATTGAACCAGTTGAGCATTTGCGTAATGAAGGTAGCAGTAGTAATAGCTATCATCACCAAAAGGAACAAATGGTAGATTGTGATAGGGTTCATGATATGGTAGGTGATGCCTTTGTAACTCATGATGATGATGAAGTTGAAGAACCTAACTTAGATGCCAAAAAGTTTTATGAAATGTTAGATGCTGCGAATGAGCCAATTTACAGTGGTTGTAGAGAAGGTCTGTCTAAATTTTCGTTGGCTGCTAGAATGATGAGTATNGATATGGTAGGTGATGCCTTTGTAACTCATGATGATGATGAAGTTGAAGAACCTAACTTAGATGCCAAAAAGTTTTATGAAATGTTAGATGCTGCGAATGAGCCAATTTACAGTGGTTGTAGAGAAGGTCTGTCTAAATTTTCGTTGGCTGCTAGAATGATGAGTATTAAAACCGATCACAATCTACCTGAAAATTGTAGGGATACATGGGCAGACTTGTTTAAAGAGTATTTTCCAGAAGACAATGTGTCTGCTGAATCTTATTATCAGATTCAGAAATTGGTATATAGTCTAGGGTTGCCCTCGGAGATGATAGACGTTTACATCGACAACTGCATGATTTACTGGGGAGATGATGAGAAGTTAGAAGAATGTCGATTTTGTAAGAAGCCACGATTCAAACCGCAAGGTCGAGGGCGTAATAGGGTACCGTACCAAAGGATGTGGTACCTACCAATCACAGACAGATTGAAAAGATTGTACCAATCAGAGGAGACTGCTGAAGGGATGAGATGGCACGCCGAGCATACTCAGTCGGATGGAGAGATGACTCATCCATCAGATGCAAGAGCCTGGAAACATTTTAACAATGTACATCCACATTTCGCTAGCAATAGCCAGAATGTGTATCTTGGATTATGCACTGATGGATTTAGTCCATTTGGAATGTCTGGGAGACAATATTCATTGTGGCCGGTCTTTCTTACACCGTATAACCTGCCACCGGAGATGTGCATGCGACGAGAGTTTCTATTCATGAGCATATTAATACCTGGTCCAAAACATCCAAAAAGATCTCTCGACGTTTTTCTACAACCACTGCTAAAAGAGTTGCAAGATTTGTGGTCAACAGGGGTGAGGACATATGATTGTTCAACGAAAACAAACTTTACGATGCGAGCAATGCTTTTGTAGACCATAAGTGACTTTCCTGCATATGGTATGTTGTCTGGGTGGACTACACATGGGAGATTAGCTTGTCCGTATTGTAATGGAATGACAGATGCCTTTCAGTTGATGCATGGTAGGAAGACTAGTTGGTTCGATTGTCACCGTCGATTTCTTCCCATTCACCACCCATACTGAAGAAACAAGAAATTGTTCAGGCACAAAAGGGTTGTTAGAGACACTCCTCCTCCATATTTAACTGGAGAACAAATCGAAGCGCAAATCGATTACTACTGTTCTCTGGAAACAGCTCCTCGTGGTGGGAATTGGCATGTTCCCAGTAATATGCCTGATTCTTATGGTGTTCAGCACAATAGGCACAAAAAGAGTATATTTTGGGAATTGCCAGATTGAAAAGATCTTCTATTGCGCCACAACCTCGATGTGATGCATATAGAGAAGAACTTTTTTGAGAACATCATGAACACTATATTGAATGTCCCAGGGAAGACGAAAGACAACGTAAAATCAAGGTTGGACTTACCCGGTATCTGCTCAAGGAGTGAGCTACATATAAAAAGCAATGGGCAAGTTCCAGTTCCAATATTCAGACTGTCATCAGAAAAAAAGTCTGCGTTGTTCAACTGGGTGGCTTCAGAAGTGAAGTTCCCTGATGGGTATGTTTCAAATCTCTCAAGATGTGTTGAGAAAGGGCAAAAGTTCTCCGGGATGAAGAGCCATGATTGT
>CAKOAT010995446.1:57325-72561 GCA_932364175.1 Eruca vesicaria subsp. sativa
CCATAGTGCACACCTTTATATTCTTCTTAATTGCGAGCATCCATTGATTGCTTATTTTGAAAGGTAAATATATAAACATACACACTTATATATATATATATTTCAATATTAAATATATAACATAACATATATGATTTTACAGTCAATTTGAGACTCAAGTCGAGGAAGCAATACCTGGTATATCGACAACTGAGTTAGAGAAAAGGAAAGATCAACACTTTATCAAGTGGTTGAGGAAAGATGTATTTATTTATTACTTAAATTGTATGCATACATTACCACAAATTAAGTAAGTCTAATGTATTTTATTTTTTGTTGCAGGTTGATTATGACGATCCTAAGTATGGTTTCGCGAATTACTTCAAGGTCTAGTTGCAAAGGTCACTACATCGGCGATGTATTTCACCCGAGGCTATACTTTCCATACCTACGACTATGGTAGCCACCGGGCGACAAGTAATTATGGAATATGTGTGAAAGGCGAAACAGATTTCTACGGGATCTTGCAGGAGATTTATGAAGTTCAATTCCCAGGAATGGGTTTGAAATGCGTTATCTTCAAGTGTGAGTGGTACGACCCCGTCGTAAACAGAGGTGTTCGGATTAACAAGAACGGTGTAGTTGATGTCAACGGTGGACGAAGGTACACCAAATTCTTTTTTTTTTAATATCAAGGTTTTCAATATTAGTTAATTTTTACGTATTGATCTTTATTTTCGTAGGTACAACAAATTCGAGCCTTTCATATTAGCTTCCCAAGCAGATCAAGTTTGCTTCATTCCATACCCTCGGATTACTACCTCGGGAATAAACTGGTTAGCTGTTATCAAAGTTACACCTCGAGGAAGAATAATCGCTAGAGAAGAACCACCATTACAAGAAGAAAACACCAATGAGATCGAGGAAGCTGAAGCAGAAATTGATGACATCCTACTCATTGATCCGCATAATCGTCAATACGAAGATGTTCCTGATCACTCAACGGACGAAGGTGTAGACGACGAGTTTTTAGAAAATGATGATGTTTCAACAGATTACGACAATGTATCCGAATGAATNGTCAATACGAAGATGTTCCTGATCACTCAACGGACGAAGGTGTAGACGACGAGTTTTTAGAAAATGATGATGTTTCAACAGATTACGACAATGTATCCGAATGAATTATGTATGTGTTATAAGTTTGTTTAATCATAAAATCAATTTGGATTATATATGTTTTAATTTTGTTTAATCACAAAATCAATTTGCATTTGGGTTTATGTGTAGAAGAGGTTATAAGTTAAGGAAATTGTGGTTTGGGGTTTGGGGTTTCGAGTTTAGGGATTTATAAAACCTTTCCTCGTAAAGCCCTAGTAATAGAAAACACGGGCATAGCTATTTCCTCGTAATGTTCTAGCAAGGCTTTACTAGGGCTTTATGAGGAAAAAAACGCGGGCATAGCTATTTCCTCGTAAAGGGTTTTCCTCGTAAAGCCCTAGTACAGTCATTACGAGGACCTTACGAGGAAATAAAAACACGGGCATAGCTATTTCCTCGTAAGGTCCTAGTAACGTTACTAGGGCTTTACGAGGAAACAAAATTCCTTATATATACTCGAGCAATCCGGTTTCTCATTTGCTAGTAACCTTCTCTCTAAATCCTCTAAAGGTTCTCTCTAATCCGTAGTTAGGTGATTATATTAGGGAATTTAGATTAGGTGGTTAGTTTAGGGAATTTAGATTAGGTGGTTAGTTTAGGTAATTTAGATTAGGTGGTTAGTTTAGGTAATTTAGATTAGGTTGGTTTACTTTTAGTTACTGTTTTTTTTTAATTATACGGGAATTAATGTTTTGATTTTGTTTTTTTTTTTTTAAATATAGATGCCTAGACAGAGCAAGCTTGCTAAGGCTGCTGCTAAGAGGGCGTCGACTCTCGAGGGGATAAGCTACGGAGATATGTTTGGGCGTCAGGATGGTCCGGGTTCATCCTCGTCAGCTCCCAGTGGTTCATCTTCGGGAGTTCCCGAGACTCAGGGAGATTCTACGGCATCCCGGTCTCAGCAGCCACCACCTCCTCCTCCTCCTCCTCCACCGGTCGGGGTTCATCCCGATTTGCAGGTGCCGCCGAACGCACCCTTTGCGGTGTACACGGTGGAGGATATTTTGGCCCTTCCAGGCAGAGAAGGACTGGCAGAGTTAGATTTATAAATTATAATATATATATAGTTTTAAAAATATTATATATTGACTTTAATTCTATTTTTTTTTTTAAATCAGGTGGATGGTTACGAGGCCGGGAAACCCTATTGCCTCACAACCACGGTGTGGGATGGCCTCATCAGCTATTGGGGGTTGCCGGACTCGGTCAGAACCTCTAACACAAACTCCGGAACCGCATGACCAAGGACGAGCATGGCAACACGAAGGTGCTTCACACCACGGGTCGAAAACTCACGGGGGAGTTCGTCTAGACATGGTAAGATGATTTTTAATATCAATTTAATTTTTATTTTATTTGAATATATTCCAAATTAATATTTAATTTTATAAATTAATTTTAGGCTAAGGAGACAGGAGTTCTTCCATCTCTGAAAGACCTTTACGAGAGGACCCACCGGAACAAGGCTGGGCCGTTTGTAGATCCTGCTTCCTAGCGGATCTACAACGAGCTTGTTGCCCGAGTTGACGAACGCCAGACCCAGCTGACTCAGCAGACTGGGTCTCCAGTCATATATCCAGTGTTGACGTGGATAAGATTTATGAGGAGGTAAATAATTTGTTTTACTATTAATTTTTAATATTTTTTAAATTTTTCTTAATGTTATTAATATTTTTATTTTCAGGTCGCCCCTAGGAAAAATGGGCGTATCATCGGGATTGGCTCGGTTAACGATGTCCCTGCAGCGACATCGTCTTATCATCAGGAGCAGCACGATGTCAATGTTCAGCTGCGCTCGGAGTTGCAGGTGACGCAGTCTCATGTGACTTCGCTCACCGAGCATGTCACTTCTCTCACCGATATCCTCGACATTATGGCGGTTGGAAACCCGCAAGTGCAGGAGATGTTGCGTCAGAGACGGGAACTTGCAGAGATTCCAAGTACCCAACATCCTCCGCCATCACAGTCACAGCCGACAACCAAATATGGAGAGGATTTGCCGAGCCAGGACGACGACCGGTTCGTTCAGCAATTTCACGACCAGCATCCGTAGTTTCTTTTATATTTATTTGTATATTATGAATTTAAAAACTTTTTGTATATTATTTAGTTATTTATAAAATATTTTGTTTTTTATTTGTTATTTATAATTTGATTTGTTTTTTATTTTTAAAAAATAAATTAATTATTTGTAATTATTTTTTTTAATAGGAAAAAAACATTTCCAAGCAAAATCCTCGTAAAGTATTCCAAGTAATGTCCTCGTAAACGGTTCTAGTAATTTCCTCGTAATATATTACTACGACCTTACGAGGAAATACTTACTACGAGCTTATGAGGAAAGCTTACGAGGACCTTACGAGGAAAATATTACCACGCCTTTACGAGGAAAGCTTTCCTCGTAAATTCGCTAGGACCTTACGAGGAAAATGACTTTACGATGAACGTGTTTCGAGGAAACGCGTTTTCTCGTAATTTCCTAGTAAAAGGCCATTTACTAGGAAATAACGAGGAAAACCCGTCCTAGTAATGGACGAGTTTTCTTGTAGTGCATAGGTTCCATCAATCTTTGTATTGAGGTTTCTCAAATCAAATCCAATATGCTTCTCTTGCCCCTGCTGAGTTTCTAAGATGGTTCTCAACATGGCTTCAGTGTCAGCCTCTTTAGTAGGAGATGAAGAAAGGTTATCTTGGCGTGGAGGAGCTTGGTTGTTTTGGGAATGGGGATTGTAGGGAGGTTTTTGATATTGGGGATTTTGGTAATGGAAGTTTGGTTCTTTCCTATACCAAGATCCATTGGCATTGATGAAGCACACCTCTTGGTTTCCCTCAATACCCTCAACAACATTCAACTCAGGTGTATCCTCTTGAGCACCCACAAGGTTTACCGTCTCTTGCTTGGTTGGGAGGGAAAGAAGCAACTCAAGCTTGTCAATCTTTTCTTCAAGAGATTTCAGATCCCTTCTAGTGTCTTCACCACCATCTCTATTGCTTCTCTCAAACTCATCATTGTAAACTGAGTCACTCTTGGCCATATTCTCCACAAGCTCTAAAGCTTCAGCTTCAGTTCTTCCCAAGAAGAAACCATTGCAAGCAGTGTCTAGCATGCTCCTATACTTTGGCAAGACTCCTCTGTAGAAGGTACTAAGCAAGCTCTCCTTACTAAAACCATGATGAGGACACTGAGTGATGAAGCCATTAAACCTCTCCCATGCTTCACCAAAGCCTTCAAGGTTCTTTTGAATGAAACCAGATATCTCATTTCTAAGCTTAGCTGTCCTTGAAGTAGAGAAGAATTTGGTGAGGAAGGCTTTCTTAGATTCATCGCAAGTGGTGATAGAGTCTCTTGAAAGGCTCTTCTCCCAAGTGTGGGCTTTGTCTCCCAAAGAAAATGGGAACAACCTCAGCTTGAAAGCATCTTCAGAAACACCATTGATCTTTGTTGTCCCACATAACTTATCAAAGCTATCAAGGTGGTCTAAGGGATCTTCCATGGCAAGACCATGATACTTGTTGCTCTGGATCANCCATTGATCTTTGTTGTCCCACATAACTTATCAAAGCTATCAAGGTGGTCTAAGGGATCTTCCATGGCAAGACCATGATACTTGTTGCTCTGGATCATGTTGATAAGGCTTGACTTGATCTCATAGTTGGTGTTCTGAACAGCTGGGGCTCTAATACCCATCCTACTCCCATGGATGTGAGGCTCATCATAAGCACCAACACTCCTTCACGGGCGCTGGTTTTGGTTTGGTCTAAGGTTAGCAGCTCCTTGACCAATGCCTTCTTGAGGAAGGACAGCCTCATCTTGAGGCAAGTTGTTGTTCCTCTCCATATCTAGCCCCAAATCTTCTAGTTGGGCTAGCCTACCTTCTTCTCTTCTACTTCTTCTCAACTCTCTCTCAAGAGCTTGGATGTTTTGATCTTCAGGTAAGAGGTTTGCAGCTCCTCTACTTCTCAGGTTCATACACCTGCAACCAATCCAAGGGATACAAAGAAGAAGAAATCAGTAACTAAAGCAAGTAAATAAGACTTAGTCTCAAGAAATGACTAAATCCCAATGTCAATAAACAACTCAGAAATGACAACGGCGCCAAATTTGATAAGGGTTTTTAAGCCTTAGAGCAAATCAATGTAGTAAAGTAAGTAGAGTGTCAATCCAATCCTGAGAGCTATTGAACAAAGAGAATGCAAGACATTGCTTAATCTAAATGCAATCAATGAGGGTTTGTTTTATAAGTAACTAGTAACAAGCAATATGTAAACAAGAATAACTAAGCTTTGGTTTCAATGAGATAAAAGAGCATATGAGTAAGGGTATTGACTTTGGGTGATCAAGTTACTATCTAGGGTGAGGTTTCAATCAAGCATTCATATCCTATAGGTCTAGACACAATTCTAAGCTAGTCCTTGGTCAAGGTAAAAGCTCATTTGCTATCAATCTTTAAACAAAAATGGTCATTGGTCCAAATCAATCAAGCAATCATTCAGAACAAGTTTACTAACCATCTAAGCCTTCCTAACATGAAGTATCCTTGGTTAAGCAAGCAAAAAACATTATTACTTTGGTTCAGGCATTTCATCATACACCTTGTGGGCAGGAAATGCCTAATGGTCTAGTTTAGAAGGATTAGATCTAATCTAGCATTAGGAAAAAGTAATAAGCATAGGACAAGAAGGATCTAACACTAATCACCCTAGATCATCACTTAATCACCCTAATCACCCTACCCATAAGCTCAAAGAGAGTGTACTCACTAATCTTCATGTTTAATCTTAAGCCCATGATAGATAGAAGACTAATCATGATTAGAAGAAGCGATATACTCAAATTACTCAAGAAACAAAGCTTATATTAATCAAGGATTCAACTTTTCAATGTGTTTTTGAGAGAAAAGAAGATAAGTTCTAAACTTAGGTCTCCTATGTATTTACAGAAGCCTAAAAACGAGCATAAAAGTTGGGTCTTTTCGTCTGTAGCGACATGCTCGTAGCGACATGCTCTGGTCACTACAGCACATAGAATTTTCTGGGGATTTTCTCGTAGCGACATGCTCTGGTCGCTACAGTGGTTGCTACAGACTCTCCGCTCTCTTCCTAGCGACATGCTCTGGTCGCTACACGGTTGATATGCCTCCAGTAGGTAGATCATAACTTCTTCAATACAGCTTCAAATGACTTGAAATAACTTCCATTAGAAAGATAACTCAATTTCCCATGTCTTCTTAAAATATGAGCTTCAAAAGATATCTTTAAGGTCTCCATCCATGTTCATCTTTAACCCTCTTTTGGATCACAATGCTCCCAAACACCTCCATTCACTCCATGGCACACTCCAATACCTAATAAGGACATATGAATGCAATATGGACCTAAATATGTCTAAACCTTAATCTATATGATGATTTATGTACAAAATGAAATGCTAAAACTATGCAAATATGCCTCATATCAAGGGGTGTCTGGAGCCATCATCATTTCTGCTGGTAATGAGTATCTAATCTCCACGTGATTGTGCTCATGTCCAGTTTATAATCTTCTTGTGCCAATGCAACAAGTTCAGCATGTGTTTAATCTTCATTCAATAAAAACAATCTTGCTCCTTTGAGATCATCAACCACAATATCCCAACGGAAATCTTTCAACAACCATTCTCCATACACTGCATGTAACTGACGAATCATCTGCAAAAATTCAAAATAAAACACATTAGTAAACATAGAGAATTTCATGAAAGTTTACTAAACATCGTCTGGACGACATACCAGTAAGTCGTCCAGACGACTTACCCGTAAGTCGTTCGAACGACGTACCCGTAAGTCGTCCATTGAGGTCATTTTTGCAATTGAAATTTAAATGGGACGACTTAATTCTAAGTCGTCCAGATTTGTTTGATAAAAAAAAAACACCAGACGACTTATAATTAAGTCTTCTAGGTAAAATGGGCTACTTTTGCATTTGACCGAATTGTGTCAGATATTTGAATTTTTCTGGACAACTTACAATTAAGTCGTCTATGGGAAAGTTAAAATATCAATATTTTATTTAATCTAGACGACTTACGGATAAGTCGTCTCAGGTTAGTTTTGCAATTCAAAAATAAAACTTAAATTTTTAACTTCTCCCAAACGACTTAATTGGAAGTCGTCCGATCAGACGACTTATGTTAAATTCGTCAAGGATAAGCAAGGTTTGACCAGAAAACTCGAAAAATATTCTGGACGACTTTGATTATCCTGGACGACTTTAACATAAGTCGTCTGATCGGTCGACTTTCAATTAAGTCGTCTGGAGAAGTTAAAAATTTAAGTTTTATTTTTGAATGGCAAAACTAACCTAAGACGACTTATCTGTAAGTCGTCTAGATTTAATAAAGTATTGAAATTTTAACTTTCCCAGGGACGACTTAATTGTAAGTCGTGCAGAAAAAGTCAAATATCTGACACAATTCGGTCAAATGCAAAAGTAGCCCGTTTTACCTAGACGACTTAATTATAAGTCGTCTGGTGTTTTTTTAACAAACAAAGCTGAACGACTTAGAAGTAAGTCGTCCATTTGACCAGAAGACTTATCCGTAAGTCTTCTACATCCAGATGACTTACGAGTAAGTCTTCTACACGAACAAATCTGGAAAAAATTCAATTTCATACCTTAAACTAGGTGAGATGACTTCCTTTGCACTCATAGTCTTCTCCAACCACCCAGAACATCAAACGAAAGTAACCCACCAACAATTGTATGCTTAAATGGCTCTATCAACCATAAAAATTTTGCTATCAAAAGCTTGGGTTTTTGGTATGAATATGGAGACAAAGTAAAGGAGATGTTGTTTTTAGTTCATAACAATTGAGAAAGAGAGTATGAGTATCGATTTTAAGTGCATTAAAAGCTTCAAACCTTGGTTGTACAAAGTTGTTGGGTTTTACAAGGTTGTTGGGAGTATTCATGGCAATGACAATGTTGTAAATACTTGAAGATGATGAGGTTGGGAGAGTAAAAAGGCCATTTTCGGAAAAAGTAAAAAAAAAATTTAATGGCATTTTCGTAAATAAAATGAAGATGTTGGGTGAATAGGACAAAAACAAGATGAGTAAGAAAAAGTTAGTTTTGTTTATTTTGGTGACTAATGATTTAAAAAAGAAATTGTTTATTTTGTCAACCGGTTACTAAAGGGTAATATAGTATACATTTTGGAAATATTACAGATGTTATATTTTTTGGCTAGATTCTTAATTATACTTTATTTTGTAGTTATCTAGTCCAAT
This sequence comes from Eruca vesicaria subsp. sativa, assembly GCA_932364175.1. Lineage (NCBI taxonomy): Eukaryota > Viridiplantae > Streptophyta > Magnoliopsida > Brassicales > Brassicaceae > Eruca > Eruca vesicaria. The sequence continues at coordinate 65,734 of CAKOAT010995446.1, forward strand.
TTCCCTTATTTTTAACCCTCCAATAAAGGAGGCATAAGAGTTTAGAAGAAAAATGAGTGTTGTTAAGGTAGTATGTGTTAAAAAGTGTTTGCAACGCATTTGTAATAGATGAAATTTCAATCTTGAATGCACATTAAGGCTAATGGGCATTATTTTTGCAAGAATATTTAAAAGTATTTTGAAAAAGAATTAGTCCATTAATCAGATTCATTAAGGGCCAGACTGGTTCTCCTGCCATCACCTGCAAACGGAGCTTTTGCGGTTGGTAGCGGTTGTTTGAGTTTTGCAACAATCACAGAAAACACTATAAACCGCTTCAAATCACTCGGAATCTCTAAACTTCAAAAGCTGGTTCCAGCTAGCATTTGCGGTTGCAGACGATTGCGGAATGATAAAATATATTTTTTTCTAGAAAACTATATAAATAAAAAATTAAAATATTGAATTAAATTTTTAAATTAAAACAATTGAAATCCCAAAATATTTATATTACAAAATTTCCAAAAAAATATTTTCTTTAATTTTTTAAAAATTTAATAGTACACTTTTATCAATAAATTATTTATCTTTATTATGAAAATATAATTTTAATAATTTGATAATTATATAAAATATACATATTGTTTATTTATTACTTAACCGTTGCTGTATTTGATAATAAGCCAATCTTAAGTATCCCGCAAACGCAATAATTTTTAACAATTGAACTAGTCATCTAAATCTCTTATTAACGACTAAAACCACAATTTTCCGCATCCACAAATGTCCGCAACCGCAACCGCAATCACTTCACTAAAACCAGTCAGGCCGTAAATAGATATTGATCAAAACCATTATATAGTTTTTAGGCCCAAAAACAAAAGACAATAATACCATTAATGAAAATTTTAATTTGTTCATAACATTAAGAATATTTTTGGAAAACATAAATATTTCATTAAAGGGAATGGTACCCTCTTAAAGGTATTGATATTCATATATAATGTGAATTTATTTTTAAAAAAGGAAATTTTGCATTCCTTTTAAAACATAACTAGATCTTGATCCCCGCAATCGCACGGGTGTTTTTTCCAGCTCATTAGTGGTATAAAATTCTAACGTTAACCATATATTTAAATGCTGATGTACCTTTTTCAAATATAATAATTTATAGTTCATATCAATGTTTGAAACTACACTAGGCGTTAATCGGGCGGTCGGTATGGGCCTAACGATTTCTTAATAACGCAGGGATTAATTGGGAGTAGTTTTAATTATTTTTTAGAGTTTATAATAATATCTACAGATATGTATATGTATATATATATATATATATATATATAAACCCTGACCGAGTTCGAATTCCATACGCTTGCATTTTTGGTCATTTATGTGTGTTACTTATATGAGTGAGCATAATTGTAATTCTATCATCTTCTTCGAGTTTAGTTTAGGTTTTCTGCAAAAATATTTCGCGGTCAACCCAGATTTGTCAAAATTTACAAATTATATGAGTTTTTTTTTGTTGTTTATGTATTAAATTTACAGATCTATCTATCAAAATAAGATTTAAAACACTTAAAACTTTAAAAGAATGAACTTTTTCATGAAACCGATTTCTTGGCTGAGGATGGTGAAATCACGGCAGTGGACAAATATTAAAATGAAAAGATATCATGATTAAAATAGTTACAAATATTTTATATTATTAGCTTTAATAAAATACATGTTAAGTTTTATACATGTATTATATAGTTTGTGAATGTTAACCCGTGTTACCAACATATTATATTTTGAACATAAATACTTCTGAAAATAAAATATATAAATTTAATAATTTAATAAAATTTATCATATTTAGTTAAAACTTTTATTCTACATTTTATGAAATATATTAATGTATAATTCTAATTTAAATCTAATTAAATATTATTAAAATATTTACTCAGAATTTTTGAATATTAAGATCTTGTTAAAATCTTTTAAACAGATTTGTTAGATTTTTTAAAAATATATATACTTATATTTAAAATGAAAAGATATCAAAATATATTATGATTAAAGTAGTTCAAAATATGGTCCAAATTATAAAATCACACATGAAAAAAGTCATGATTTCTATTTTAATTTTTTGACAATGATTTCAATTTTAATAAATAGGATGTTTATACAACCATTATATATATATATATATATATATATATATATATATATATATATATATTGGTTGAATTATTTAAATTGGTTCAGTATTTTGAATTACACAATTGTTTGCATTACTGTTTGGGGATTTTTGTGTAGGCTCTTTGTGAGTACCACAGAACGATGAATGAGCTGGGAGTTTGTATAGAATTAAGACTGTTTCATATGGATTTGTATGAAAAGAGACTTGAAGAGACGTTCTATTAGATGAACAAGCCGGAGTTACAAGGTAATGAATGGAAACCTTAACCCTAGCTGTGTAGCTCTAGTCTCTAAGCCTCAAGGTGGCGATCTCCTGTTCTAGGGTTCTAGGGCCCCTTATATAATCGTCTTTAAGCAGGTTCTAGTCAATTTGAATAGATGTAAATCTTTGATATTCAGAAATATGGAAGATTCTCCCTATCGGAAGTTTTCCATTTTCTTGATCTAGGATGGTCCCTGGGACCGCTCGGAGTTCCTCTTAGCGGGGACCTAGAACGTTTCCTTATCAGGGACCCGGGGGTCTGGACCCTGCTTGGAGACTGAAGGAAAGTGATACCTGAGTATTTTTCCCCATCAATTACCACTATGTATAATTTATTAAGGAATCAAATATGTGCTTGTTAACTAATCCGATTTTATAGGAGTCGGTTGTTATATTAGGAAAGAAATATTATTAAACAATATTATTTGGAATAAATGAATGATAACTGATTTTTAGTGATGATCCATTTTTAAAATATTACACATAAATCAAGGTTGTGACTTCTGTATTAATATATAAGATTTTAAGCAACATGAAATATATTTTCAAAGTACTGAAAATATTTTTCTTATATCTATCTATTTTCTTAGATAAAACGAAAATATATTTATATATAATATGATTTCATAAAAAACTCTACTAAATGATCTATATGAAGAAAAGAAATATTCTTTCATTTAAAACATAATTTTAAGCAACATAAAATATATTTCACAGTAATAAAAAAAAATCTTTATATCTCTATCTATTTTCTTAGATAAATATTAAACATAGATATTTTTAACTGACTAAAAATAGTTTATAATTAGTATTATTAAAATGTTTTGTTCATTATTTTTCATAGTAATTAGCTGACTATAAATTTTTCATAATTACAAATGGTTCTTATATCTACTTATTTAATAATTTGTTATCTGGAAATTATATCTATTGACTTTATATTTCTTTAGTTATTCTATACTTTTATTATGAATTTGCGCTTTTAGGATACATAAAATTATAATTTTTCCCTAAAAAAAAAAGAAATGAGAGGAATAAAATGGAACACATGTCTGTAATTTGACAAATAATTCAACATAAATTGTACAAAATTTGATAAATCAGAATTTTACTCTTTTTTTTTTCTAAAATGTGGTCAAAATTATATCGATGATTTATAATCAAATCACTTGGAACCAAAAAAGGATTTTCAAATTTACGTAAGAAAAACAAAAATTTCGAAATTCTTTTTCGTTTTGCAGGACAATCATTTTATATATTTGAATTACCATGAATTTATCCATTACAAAAAAATAAATATGATTAGTTATTTTAAAGATATTGAGATCTTAAACAAAAACATGGCTTATATAGCTCTCACATTAGTTTGGTTGAATTATTTTGTTTCCTTTTTTGCCAAGTTATTAAAAAAAATTTGTCAACCATATTATTTTATATTTGGTTAAGTTTAGATGTTCTTTTGTTTGTTGTCAGTGGATTCTAGAAAGCAAAAGTCTTGATTATTAACATCGTTTCTGATTTTGAATTTTGGTTTGTAAGATTTAGTTTTTTATTTTAGTTTTTCAGAAAACACAAATGATTACAACTAGCTTCTCAGCTTCATGATCAATTGTGGATAAATTTCACACCAGTTCCAGTTTCTGGGATGTATTTTGCTCCTCGATATAGATGATTTGCAGATTACTTCAAAATCATCTCCACTATTGTCTTTATCTTTCTTTGAATACAAAACAGATTTAACTATCCAAACTTTCCATTAATACCTTTGTTGGATGTAACATATGTTTTGTCTCCAGACTTGTTGAATATTGTTAATATGTTCCTAACAGTATCTTGCAATATATCCTCCACTGCCACACGAGTAACTCCCTTTGTTAAACTTCTGATTCTTAACACAATTGTCTGTTTCAACCACTTTTTTTATTTGTTGTGTTTGTTGAACCTCATTTTTTGTCTTGACGATAACACACGGTTCTGCACACACCAAGTTAGACTTTGTTTTATGTGGTGAAAATTGTACATCTCTTTTTGTTTCGGTAGCACGAACGTGCTCAGCACGAACATGCTTAACACAAACAAAATTTATCAACCCTCTGAGTATTAGTTACTCATTTGATACTCTATTTTCGTGGTATCCAAGCCTCAGTTAACTATTGGAGGCTGTCCTATTGCCAAGATTGAATCCAAGTCTTTTGTCCCTTGTTTAGCGTCCTGATTTTCTTGTGGTTATCTTTTAAACTATGTTCAAGACTCTTGTTTTTCTCTTTTTCTTCTAACAAAAAATCTGACAGTCTAGTGTGTATTTATGTCATCTTGTGTGTTCTTGTGAAAATCATTATCCTTTCTTGCACAAGATGACGTTTCTAGTTTTGATGACACAAGTTTTTCTCTTTCCATAATATTGATTTGAGCTTCTAGCATTGCCTTGTTCTTAAACAAGTTCAGATTCTCATTGCTCAAACAACCCGACTATCGTAGAGTTTACAATATTCAACCTTCAGATCTTTTTCTCCATCATCATCAGAATCTGAATCCACATCGCCCACTTCCTTTTTGCTAACCAGGGCAACCAAATTGAGCATCCCATCTTCATTAGCATCTTCCTCGGAGTCAGTGTCACTGAAACTTAGAAGAGCTTTATCACCTCTCTTGCGAATATATGGACACTCTGTTTGATGTGTCCATATCCCTTCAATTCACTGCATTTAAGCTCTTAATGTTTGTTGGGATGACAATTTGATTTTTAGTGTCCAACCCCTTCACATTCATAGCATTGAATATCACTTCTCATGCTCGCTTAATTCTTGTCATGATGTGAGTCTGAGCTTTTTGATTCAGACTTTCATGTAGTGCTTGTAACCAATTTGTTTCTTTCTTGGCAGCAAACGCAATATCTTTGAACTTTTTAGATTGATTAGTAGGTGACTCCTATTGGCATCATCACGTCTGGTGAAGTTAAAGAACAAAACGACACAGCTTCACCAGATAAGCCCAAGACTGTTCAAGCCCAAACTATGAAGGTTCAAGCCCGAGCAGAAAATCCCACTTCAATTCAAGTCAAGCCAAGTCTGCAAGTTCCGGATACTTCGCTTGACAACAAGAACAGAGAAAGAGAAGATAAACGAAGAGGGAAGCAGGTCATGACATAATGTTGTGGTCCTGAGTTGCATAACTCATTCTCAACCCTAGGATCAATTGGAGAGTGCGGATGAAGACATGTGGAAGTTACTAGGGCTTTCAGCTTTAGCTATATAAGTTGTAATCGCTGTGGGAACCGAAATCCACACTGTCGATTTTCCGTCAAATATGGAAACTTAGGATAAAACCCTAATTTTCCCGAGGTCCTGGATCTCTGCGAAAATCACTAAAACAAACGAATTTAAAAGAATATGGATGAACAATGAAGAACAGAGATTAAGAACTTGTACAAAAGATTTTATTGAATTAGAATCGACAATTGTTACAAGAAGAATTGAAGAACTTAGACGTCGAAACGTTCTAAGGATCTAAAGTGCTAGTCTAAACGCTAAGTCCTAAACTCCTAAGCTAACAGCCGTCTTTTTTAGGTCTAATTTTCGTCCTCCTCCTTTGCCCTACGCCTCTGGTTTATATACTCCTTGCCTTGACGGTTCGATCTTTCCATTTTGCCGGATTTGAGTGTTTCGGGAATCTTCCATTTTTCTCGATCCTTCCTTTTCTTCCGCGGAAATCTTCTATTTATCTTCAAACTTGCCTTTATTTTCCTTCTGCGAATAAACCGTCAAAACGTTATTAAATCTGCGGGTTAGATTCCATTGAAATCGCGAGATGGGTTTTTATCGCGTTTTAGGTCCTTCCGGGCCGTTTTGCGATAAAAACCGTTTTCCGAATTTTTACGGGATCGTTTCCTGATCTGACGTCGTTTTTAATAAATTACTCGAGTTAATCGCAAGGTTTCACGATTTACTCGACTTTTTATTAAAAACACGTTTGTTACGATTTACTCGGCGTTTTTTTATTAAAAACACGTTTTTTACGATTTTACTCGGCGTTTTTTATTAAAAAGCGCGCTTTTATGATTTTAATGAGAAATCCCGAATAAATCGTATAGTTTAGGCAATGTTCGGTGTTTCGTATAACCGTTGCCGTTTCATACGATTTCCTCGAGTTCTTTCCGAGAAAGCGAAGTTTTACGGTTTTCTTCGTAAAACTCGAACGGTAAGTCGGATCGAGATGGAACGGGAGACGCTTTAGCCGTAGTTTAGAATGCGATCGTGTCGAAAGACGTAAGTTTTGAATCGGGAATGCGGGAGATCGAGGCGCGGGATATCCGAGAAGTCTTTAGTTCGCCGATGGGCGAACTAGTGGAGTGATTCTTAGTTCGCCGATGGGCGAACTAGTGGAATGTCCCTAGTTCGCCCATC
>CAKOAT010995446.1:73237-135836 GCA_932364175.1 Eruca vesicaria subsp. sativa
TAAAACGATTCTCGAGTTTTATAAAACGATTCTCGAGTTTTATAAAACGATTCTCGAGTTTTATAAAACGATTCTCGATTTTTATAAAACGATTCTCGAGTTTTATAAAACGATTCTGAGTTTTATAAAATCACTTTTGCGGAAAGTAATGATCTCCCTTTTACAGAAGCTATCGCAGACGTTGATTTCGAGAGTACGGTTTTCGACACCAACAGTTAGCCCCGCAGTCCGCAATTTCTTGAGGAAATTTTGCGGTCGGATGAAGTTAGGTTTTAATCGGAATCTACGGCTGAGATTCGTCTTATTGCGAGGGAGAGCTCTCCTTTTTCTATAAGTATTGGATCATTACTTTTCATATCTTCCATCTTTCAAGTTTCTCTCCAACTTCTCTCTAGAAAAATTCTTAAGATGTCTTCTTCCCAAGGTGATCAGCAAAACCGTGAGGTCCCATCCAGTGACAATCCTCCGGCATATCCACAGGATGCTCCGCTTTCCGAGTTTCTCTTGTTTCAAGACGAGATGGATCGTAGCGACGCTGAGGAAGATGCCGTGTCGAGCGACGTACCCCCAGTGGATTCGTCCGTCCTTGCAAGAGAAGTCATGGCTGTTTTGGACGAAACGGCGGATGCAGTAGTGGGCTCCTCGGCGGGTATTGCCACTGAACCGTCGAGTGCGCCTCTCCTTGTAGCCAAAAACGTCACTGTTTCCGCTGAGGTCGGACTAGCTGTAGCCCCCACCATGATAGAGTCAGTCGTGTCTCCAGCCGTGATCAAACCGGTCGTGGCTCCTACCGCCGTTGAATCAGTTACGACTCCTGCCGCAGTTGAAACGGTTGCAGCTCCCACTGCGGTTGATCCAGTTACGATTCTGGGACCTCCTGCTCCGGTTAAGAGGGTGATTGTCTTGGGACTTCCGGCGCTTAGCGCGACGCTGCCTGCTTCAGCGAAAGGCCGCAAGAGAACTCGTCCGAACCCAGATGCTCCTGCGAGAAAGAGAGCCATGAAGGGTTCCGAGACCGGGGCTTCGTCTAGCAAGACACCGAGCATGATGTCGATGTCGCAGCAACGCACCAAGGTACGGGTTCGCAATCATACGTTTTTAAAGATTATGTTTGCAGCTGACCGTCTTTCTTGTTTTTTTTTTTTTTTTTTTTTTAGTTTGTTTCCTTGATCGATGGGATGATAAAAGAGTGCGGGTCCGAAGTTGAGCGTTTAGCCAAAGAGTTAGCCGAGTCGTAGGCGAGGTCGGCTCAGCTCGAAGGGAAACTGAAATCGATAGAAGAAGTGCATTCCTCGGAAGTGTCTCGACTCGAAGCTCGGATTAGCGACCTGGATCGTGACCTTGGAAGGACCGCGGTTTCCCTGATCAAAGCGAAGGATGAGAAGAAGTCCAAGGCTTCGGAGCTGCGCAGACTTCAGCGAAAGATGAAGAGTTTTGAGGAATCAACTGCCCGTGTGACGGAAAGGTCTATTCCTGTCGAGGGGAGTGATTCCGATCCGATTCTCGCTCCTGAAGACGTACCTCAGCTTGACGCGGACAAGGGTGACGACCCAGAGGTTGCTATCGAGGATGAAGGTAATGCGATGGATGAAGATGAGGCTCCATATGCGGAGAATGTTTGAAGTTGTAGTCTCTTACGAGACTTTTTAAAATTAGATTTTTATGTATTTGGCCGAGTGCGGCTTTTGTACGCGTTTGGGACTGGCCTTCTATGGCTTCGAATCCCCTATTGCTTCGGCAACTTTTTATTTTCGTAATTAATGATCGGTTTTATTTGAACCTTCTGATTTGAGTTGATATTGTGGGAGGTCCGCGAGTTGTCGTCTCGCCTTCCGTTCTCTTAGTAGATCGCCTTATTCGTTTGCTCGTTTTAGGATTTTTAGTAAATCGAGTGTGCGTTTAGATATAGACAAAGAGACATGCCTTTAGGATCTCGATTCATGCCTTGAGACGTTAGCGACCAGTGTGCTGGGTTTAGGGCAAGACCTAGGTTTACTTTCGGATTAAGGCTGTGCGATGACTAGTCGGCTTTCGTTTTGCCTGTTGCGATTTTAACCTGATTCCATACCGANCCTTGAGACGTTAGCGACCAGTGTGCTGGGTTTAGGGCAAGACCTAGGTTTACTTTCGGATTAAGGCTGTGCGATGACTAGTCGGCTTTCGTTTTGCCTGTTGCGATTTTAACCTGATTCCATACCGATTTAGAATCCGCGATAGGTTCTCGGCTTATACGATTCGTCTGGTTGGAACCGAGCATCTCACCGGGAACAACTTTTAAGTTGCCCGGAAGTGCTGACCAAAAGTTTGGATTTCTTTTATAGCGCTATTACCCTTGTGTCGGGTGTTCGAGAGCTATCTCTGCGAAATAACTTAAGTTTGTTTAAGACTGTTGCGAGTTCGTTGTGATCAGCAACGAACTATTTTTAAGTGGTAGATGTTTGCGCAATTTGGGCCTTCGCGAAGGATAAGTATATTAAGAAGTTTTGCGTATTTTATAGTCGCGGACAGACTGTTTATTCGTTTTTTTTTTCGATGCGTTTTGCTGAAAAAGTTTGAGAAATTTCGAGTTTTGAAATTTTGGGAGTATACGAGTATACGTATACTCACCTACTCCCCCCCCTTTTTGAACGAGGGGGACAGCTGGTCTTGTCTTGCGACAAGATGCCTACGTACCCATTCGAAGGGATCAAGCCGTCTCGTAGTTCAGTGTTCTGCGGGCGTGCCGCCTAGTGATAGTATTTTTTGAGGTGCATCGCGTTCCAGGATCTGGGAATCTTGATGCCCTGCATGTTTGCGATTTCGTATGCTCCGGGTCGGACTACTTTTATGACCTTGTACGGTCCTTCCTAGTTTGCTCCTAGTTTACCGGCATTTCGTTCTGCGGTGTTCTGGAAAACTTTTCGTAAGACTAGCTCGCCTTCGTGAAATCTGCGGTTACGTATGTTTGCGTTATAGTACTTGGCGGCCGCTTGCTGATAATTTTGAATTCGAACGAGTGCCTGATCCCGCCGTTCGTTAATCAGGTCGAGTTCGTCGAGAAACATTAGGTTGTTTGCCTCTTCTCTTTCCGGGAGCAGTCTCCTACGTACTCCTGGGAACTCGACTTCTGTGGGAATCATGCATTCCGTTCCATATACGAGGGCGAAAGGAGTTTCGCCCCTTGCTCGCCTCGGGGTTGTCTTGTGCGACCACAAAACTCCTTCGAGTTCTTCGGCCCATTTTCCCTTTTTGGCGTCGAGGCGTTTCTTGAGACCGTCGAGGATCGTTTTATTAATAGTTTCGGCTTGTCCGTTGCCTTGAGGATATCTTGGAGTCGATTTTGTCAATCGTATTTTCCATTTTTCGCAAAAGGCTTCGAATCTAGTCGAGATAAATTGAGACCCGTTATCTGTCACGATTTCGTATGGTACTCCGTGTCTACAGACTATGTTTCTCCATACGAAACTTTCTACCTGGGTGTCTTTGATGCTTGCGTAAGAATCGGCTTCGACCCATTTAGAGAAGAAATCGGTCAGAACAAGAAGGAAGCGTTTTTGTTTTGACGCGTGCATTGGCCCGACTATATCCATTGACCACCGCATGAACGGGTACGGTGCTGAGATAAACGAAAGGACCTCGGCGGGTTGGTGAATAGTCGGAGCGTGCCGCTGACATTTCTCGCATTTTCGCGAAAAATCCTCGCAATCTTTTACCATCGTTGGCCAGAAATATCCGTGGCGCTTGATTTTTATTGCGAGGGATCTTCCGCCAGAATGGTTTCCGCAAGATCCGGAATGCACTTCCTGCATAACCTGCCGCGCTTTCTNTTTCGCGAAAAATCCTCGCAATCTTTTACCATCGTTGGCCAGAAATATCCGTGGCGCTTGATTTTTATTGCGAGGGATCTTCCGCCAGAATGGTTTCCGCAAGATCCGGAATGCACTTCCTGCATAACCTGCCGCGCTTTCTCCCCTTGGACGCAAGTCATCAGTGGTCCGGAGAACCTCCATTTGTAAAGTTCTCCGTTCATTACGACGTACCGTGCGGCCTGGGTTTTTATCTTTCGGGCCGCCCATTTTTGTGACGGAAGTTCTCCGTTGGTTATGTATGCGAGGATTGTTTCCATCCACGGACGATTGAATCCGTAATTGGACTGATCTTCGACCGGGTGGTCTTCCTCCACATCGTCTTCTGGTTCTTTGATCAGATTTATGACTATGGGCGGTCCGATGCTTGGGTGTTCGATAAATTCAACGGGAATTACCCTGCTCATACCAGGATCCGAGCTGGATGCTAGGGCAGCCAAAGCGTCTGCCTGGGCGTTTTCTGCTCGGGGAATTCTAGTCAAAGCGAATTGATCGAACTTCTGAGTTAGATCTTTTACCAAGATCAGATACGCTTCCATTCTTTCGTCCCTTGTTTCATATTCCCCGCTAAATTGGCTAGCCACTAGTTGGGAATCGCAGTACGCGTGAAGGTTACGAATTTTCAGTCCGTGAGCTAATCGTAGTCATGCGATCAAGGCCTCATACTCGGCTTCGTTGTTTGAAGCGTGGAAAATTAATCGGAATGATTGTTCCAATACTTCTCCCGTTGGGGATGCAAGTCGGATGCCAATCCCAGAACCTTGTTTGGACGAGGATCTGTCAACGTACAAGATCCAGGTCGAGTTCGGCTCTTGGCTGGACGTACTTACCGTCGGGAGTTCCACTATGAAGTCTGCGAGCACTTTTGATTTCGAGCAAGTCTTTGAGCGATATTCGATATCGTACTCGCTCAGCTCGATCGCCCATTTTCCAACCTTCCCGACTGGCTGGGACTGTGCAAAATGGTGCGGAGAGGGAACGAAGTGGGAACGACGATGGTGTGGGATTGGAAATACGGTCTAAGCTTCCTTGCGGACATGACCATGGCCAAAGCCAATTTCTCCATCATCGGATATCGCGTCTCCGCGTCCAGTAGTGTCTTACTTACGTAGAAGATCGGTTTTTGTTCACCACGTTCTTCCCGGATAAGGACGCCACTTACGGCGGTCGTCGATACTGCGATATAGAGGAATAGTGGTTCTCCTTCTATTGGTTTTGCGAGTACTGGCGGGGTAGCTAGGTAATGTTTCAGCTGTTGAAAAGCCTTCTCGCATTCCTCTGACCATTCGAACTTTTTGTTTCCCTTTAATGTCTCGTAGAAAGGTAGACATTTTTCCGTTGATCGCGAGATAAAACGGTTAAGCGCTGCGACCCTGCCGGTCAGTCTTTGTACTTCGCGTTTCGTCCTGGGAGAGACCATCTCTATTAGCGCCGTGATTTGTTTCGGGTTAGCCTCGATTCCGCGGTAAGTGACGAGGTACCCTAGAAATTCTCCGGACGCAACGGCAAATCGACACTTTGCCGGGTTCAACTTCATGTTATGAAGGTTGAGCCTCTCGAAACATTCCTGGAGGTGAACGACGTGGTCTTGCTCTTTGAGCGATTTCACGAGCATACCGTCGATGTACACTTCCATTGTTTTTCCGAGTTGTTCGGAGAACATTCGGTTGACGAGTCGTTGGTAAGTCGCGCCAGCGTTCTTTAGACCGAAAGGCATCACTTTGTAGCAGTAGGTTCCACGATCGGCTATAAATGCGGTTTTCTCCCGATCGTCAGGATTCATCATGATCTGATTGTATCCCGAGAAGGCGTCCATGAAAGATAAGAGTTTGTTTCCCGCGGTTGCCTCGACTAAGCAGTCGATGTGCGGTAGCGGATAACTATCTTCCGGACACGCTTTATTGAGATCGGTGAAATCGACGCAGACTCGCCATTTTCCGTTCTTTTTCTTTACGACAACGGGATTGGCGAGCCAGTCAGGATATCAAACTTCTGTGATCGATCCTACTTTGAGGAGTCTGTCGACTTCGCTGTTGACCGCTTCGGCGCGTTCCGGCCCCAGCTTCCGTCTTTTTTGTTTGACGGGTTTGGATGTCGGGTCAATGTTGAGTTCATGACACGTGATGTTTATATCGATCCCTGGCATATCTTCCGCAGTCCAAGCGAACGTGTTCGAGTTTCGTTTTAGACATGTCAGGAGTTCGGCTTTTAAGGTCTCGCTCAGGTTTGCACCGATTTCGACGCAGCGTTCTGGAAAGTTCTCGTCGATGCATACCAAGATGACGGGTTCGCAGGTTGGCTCGCGCTTACTTTCCAAAGCCTCGGCCGCTCGCAACTGCCAGAAGAGTTCCGTTTTATCTAGCTCTGGGGCGTTGTCGAGGGACGTCGGCTTCTTTTTCTTTTTGGAAGAGATATCGACCGGCAGATCTTTTCGTTTTAAATCCGCAGCGTAGCAAACCTGCGAGGTTCGTCGATTTCCCCATATAGTCTCGATCCCGTTTGGAGTCGGGAACTTGATACACATATGGTACGTCGACGGAATCGCTTGCATCGAATTCAACCACAGTGTCCCTACGATTGCGTTATAGGACATAGGTCGATCGACGACTTCGAACTCGACGTTTTTCACTATGCTCCCGGCGCGAACTGCCAAGTTGATCGTTCCGAGGGTCATAGTGATTTCTCCCGAGAGTCCTACTAGCGGGCTTACGTTTTCCGCGATTTCAGATAGATCGATTTTCATTCTCTCGAGAGTATTTTTAAAGANCTCCCGGCGCGAACTGCCAAGTTGATCGTTCCGAGGGTCATAGTGATTTCTCCCGAGAGTCCTACTAGCGGGCTTACGTTTTCCGCGATTTCAGATAGATCGATTTTCATTCTCTCGAGAGTATTTTTAAAGATGATATCAGCCGAGCTTCCGGTATCGACTAATATTCTCGCGACATCCATATTCCGGATCGTCAGCTTAATAACGAGAAGATCGTTGAGAGGTTTGACCGAATCGATCGTTGCTCTTTTCTCTAACGAGATGACGTCGCCGTTCAGATTAGGCATGTTATTGATTATTGTATCGTGTTGTTTCAGAATTTTAAGGTTAAACGTGACTTCAGGGTCTTCAAGTGTGACAGTGGCAGATGAGATCAACTTGATGCAATAATGTTGTATGAACACTTCATATCCTGCTTTTCTACTTATCACGTAGATTTTTTTTTGCATTTAGTAATCTTAATCTTTTCAGAAGTTTTACCAGTATTATATCTATATCATCAACAATTCATCAGACAAAGACATGGAGATTGAGTGAGTATCTCCTATTTTCTGGTACACCAATTAGATTTAGATTTTTTTGGCTGACCATCAAAAATTTACGTAAGAGTTAGAACTTTTTTTGACTGAAGTTGTCTCTTGATTTTTCATCCTTATAAATACATAGTTTCGAATTTTTTTTCTAATAAATCTTATAGTACGTAGATCGATTTTTCATGGTTTTAGCTGGTATATCTATATGTATGCCTATACATACACTCTCGTATACTCTTTATTATAGGGACAGAACAGTGTTCCAACAATGGAACTAATACACTAGAGCACATTGGTAGACACTCTTCAATGATCTCTTAAGTGTTCAAAAGTTCATAGAGTTCTCAGCTTCAAAATCTCCACTGATGATGAATATTACAAAGGTATTCATAATCTGGTAAAGTGATTCAATCTCTTTATTAATGTGGTTTATATGTTTATTTCTTCCTCTTAAATTCAATTGATCTTGCCATGCAGTGAATGCATGACAATAAGTGAGTGTTTCCAGTGATTTACGGTCCTACGAACAAATGGAAATTTTCTTGGTAGGAAACGAAATCTTAATATTTGATGTCTATAAACTATCTTTTTCTAAGCTTTTTTTTGTGATTGGACTGTTTTGGTTCGGTTAGCCCATGTAGGGGAATTATGTTCTACTTGGATGATCTGGCAAATTCATTTGGTATTCAGGCTTACATAACATAATATTTTTGAACAGACGTAGACTGATTCATCTCATCCCCACACCGTTTGGTAGCCTCAATGGAGTATGACAACGTTTTTCAAGATTGCCAATGAAAACAATAAATCCACAAAAATTGATTCATCATCTTGCCACTTCGGTTTTCTCCTAATGAAATTGATAGAAATACAAATAATTTGAGTTGCTGATTATATAATTAGGTCATCATTTTCTACACCTGATGAACTCACCCCAAGAAAACAAGATACACTTCTCCATCTGAGTAAAGGTAAAAGGAGGAGACTGGCATCATCAAACCAGGAAGAGGCATCTATTCTAGACACTTTCGCAAATGCAGCTATCACCACAACAGGTGAACAAGGAGATAATGAGGTTGCAGCCACGACCAAACACCCAAGACACCGAGCAGGTTTTTCATGCATCGTCTGCAGCCAGCCGCCAAATGGGAAAGGCAAACACAAGTCGTCATGCACTTGCACTGTGTGTGAGGTAGTGAAGAGACGGTTCAATAGGCTCATGATGCGGAAACGGAACAGAGAAGAAGCAAGTAAGCAAGCAGGGGCAGTCAGAGTGCAAAGAGGAGACAGAAGCTGAGAGTGTTCCAGTTGTTGAATTGCCAGCTTCAGGGGGGAACATTGACTTAAACTCTGATCCAGCTTCTAGAGTTAGCATTATGAGCCTTCTGCAAGCTGCAAAATTACCTCTCGAGGCGTATCTGAAACAGAAATTTGTTCCAAATACAGCAGCAGAACAGCAGAGTAGTGATATAGTACGCACAGATAATGGTTCATCCTCAGCTTCACAAGAACCTGATAGAGACACAAGTGGAGCTCCTGAGCCATTGAACTAACTAACCACCTTTTGGAGTTCTTCATGAGTGTATGTACTCTTCAGAGGTGTGTTTATTAATGTATACAACCTTCTCTATTTTCAAATTAGTAGAGTGGTTAAGACTATTCTGTCATTTGTTTATTTTTCAAATAAAATGTCTATGGTTTTATATTAGGATGTCTATTCATACTGTGTTTTTGCAGTAAAAATACTGTTAAATACATTACACAAAAATCTATATCTTAGTTTGATATGACTATATAGGTAATTTAAGAAAATTAAATTTTGAAAAATTTAAGAAAGGAGAGAGTAGGTATAAATACGAACAAGTCATACTTAACTAAAATAAATTCACTTACTATTTTATATATTTTAGTTGATGAACATCAAACTGAATTTAATTTACAAAAAAAGATCATAATATCATTTCACAACTAAATTTAATAATCTATAAACCAAAAACACATGCTTATAATATTATACTGCTAAATATAAGGACACAATAAAAAGCAGAAAAAACATTAAATAACAAAACAGAAACAAAAAACAAAATAACAAAATAACAAATACTACCTCTTTTCCATATGAATAAAGTTATGGGGGAAAATTGTTTCATAAAGATACACTTTTTTCAATAATTTTTTTCTATTTGAAAATAGTAATTATAATTTATTTTTTAAAAATAATAGATTTTTTTTCAAATTAATATTAGTTTACTTTTACTGGAAATATTTTTTTTTATTTCTTTCATTTTGGGTAGAGTCATAGAGATGTATGAGCCGATCAATTCAAATTAAACAACATAGCTATGTGAAGTTTACAAATGAGCTCAAGATCGGGATGACAAAAAGATTAGATATGCAACATGTGGTGTTATTGAACTTTTTTCTCAAATGAGTGATTGTGATAAAATGTACATTCTTCCTTTTAACAAGTTAAGTTTTATGAAATTAGTTGTTCATGTGAATATCTTTTCATTACTCATTTTACATTATCAAATTCTTTTTTCACTTTTCAAAAAAAAAAGAAATCATTCCTCCTATATTTTAAACGAATATTTTTGGAATCTGAAATTGAATAATGTTTATTATCTCTCAGTCTCAGATCTCTTACCAACTTAACACAGAATTGGTCCAATGTGTTTCCAATATCTAATATTTGTTTACTTCTTAATCTCAATCTATTAACAGCCACATAGTTTATATATATGAAAATTCGGAAATATTTGATATTACACAATGAAATTAATTATAAAATTTTAAAAGTAATTATCAGTGCGTAGCGCGAAAAATGATCTAGTACAATTAAAACGTCTTAAATAATTTTTATAGTTTACTATTTTTAAAATGATAAAAAACATTTAATATTAACGAGAGTTTGACAGAAATAGAGGTTATATGATCTACCATGGTTTTGACCTACTTTTAACCATGGTATTGAGATGATTTTACAATATATATATATATATATATTTTGGAGTCTAATAGGTATGTTTTCAGGTTCAGGAGCATTTTGGAGTAAAGTGATGATTTAGGTGCCCTTATGGAGCTTAAAGGAGAGTTTTCCCGAGATGACTATGAAGATCAGACAACAAGGTCGATATCCAGAGATACATATCGATCGATACACATCCTGTGTAATCGATCGACGACGCTTCCGTAGAAGATGACGAATCGAGATACTCCATCGATCGATGTACGCCTTGTACCATCGATCGATATCAAGCGTGAAGAACAAGTTTGACTCAGCCGANCTTATGAATTTCTATTATTACCTTGATGCTATGAATCACTTAGCCATGTCTGAGTAGATTCACTTGTTAGATTTGGGGTTCAAATAGTTATGAGGGATTAGCCCCAACTATGGATTGTTGAGTTGTGATATTCATTATCCTGATGAACCCTAATGCTTACTCTAGAGTAGCTAACTAGAGTATGATCCTGGAATGATTTGACTTGTTCCTGAAATCATATAGCATAAGCTGAGGTCCTCTAGGGACGAGCGAGAGCCGGTCAATGATCTTGGTGAACACATATTCAATTCGATCTTAAGCTATATCGATCGATACTCCTATAGAGTAATCGATCAACGGCAACCTATATCGTCCGATATTGCTGTCAAAACATCGGTCGATATTGCCGGCAGTCAGATCAATGGACGAGTCTAGATATCGATTGATAATAGACTTATTTAAGAGTTAAAGTTCTTTAATATCTTGCAAGCAACTTATTAAGACATCTGTAGCATTATAATCCTGATTTTCTGAATAGCAACCTTGAATCTAACTACTTTCTTTTATTGTTTAAAACCTAAACCAATTCTCTTGAGCAACTCACCATTGCTCACAACAGCAATTTACTTTTAAACTTAATCAACCTAGCATAATCACTAAGGATTATATCTTTTGTGTTCCTTAGTTCTTTGTGGATTCGATCCCTAAGTACTACAACTGAACATGTTATTTGAAAGAGTAATTCACTCCTTAGGGTAATTTGAGTGATATCAAATTTGGCGCCGTTGCCGGGAAACTTTGATCGCCATTAGATTTAATCTGATTAGGTCTTGGTTACTTGTTACTGCTTTATCATCTTCTGACACAAAAAAATTTTCTTGTCTTTTTCAGGTACATGCCCAGCAGTACTAGAAGTAACAAGAACAACCAACTTGTGTACTCAGAAGACCCCCACAATTTGGAACGTAGCATCCGTAGAGACTTACGTTCCGCATCGATCGACATCAACAACTGTTCGTCGACCGACACTCGCTTACCACAGTCGACCTAGACACCTTCTTCGTTGACCGATACTCGCACCTTTCCATCGATCGACATCAACAACCGTTCGTCGACCGAAATCTTTCATCCGACATCGATCGATATACCTCATCTTAAATAGATCGATACTTACCGGCGAGACATGGTAGTGACTATTATTCTCACTACTGATGAGAATGGAGACCTGCGTGATCAAGATGGTCACCTGCGTAATGCAGCTGGTCAGAAGCTGAATGCTCAGAAGGAAATCATTCCTGAGCAAGAAACTGCACCTAGAGACCTCATTCAACCTGTAGAAGAGGCTAGCAGAGCTAGAACTTTGGCTGACTACAACCGCCCGGATCAGTTCTATACCAACCGATCAGCCATCCGCCCTCCTGCAGTACTACACACTTGTAGGACAAATACCCTTACGTGGATTGTCCCATGAGCATCCTATGGACCATCTGGAGAGGTTCGAGGATCTCATATCATAAAAGCCAATGGAGTCCCTCAAGACTATCTTCTCTACAAGCTTTTCAAATACTCTCTATCTGGAGAAGCTTTGCAGTGGCTGAGGAAACTACCACCAGGTTCTCTCACAACCTTGGAGCAACATCAAAAACGCATTCCTGCATAACTTCTTTGATAACTCACGCGCTGAAGAATGGAGGAAAATTGCTACATTCACTCAAGATCCTGGAGAATCATTTAAAGATACATGGAACAGATTCAAATCCTACCAGCGAGATTTTCCACACCACGGATTCAACAAAGTGCAACTGCTCTGCACTTTCTACAGAGGCATCACTTTGAAGTATCAGATGGCTCTAGACACAGCTAGTGAAAGCAACTTCACCACCAGGAATCCGCAAGAAACTGTGAAGTTAATTGATAACCTAACTTCAAGCAACATCACAAAGAACACTGTGAAGACAAAAGATACATCATTCATTGGGAAGGAACTGATTAATGAAGTGCAAGCACAGCTGGATAATGTTCAGAAGTTACTAAACAAACAGATTTTCTCAGTGGAGGATGCAGAAACTGTCGCTAAAGAGGAGTACACAGAAGAAGATGTGAACTGGATCAATGGAGCTGGATTTCAGAGGTGTGGTAACCAAGGAGGATACAGAAAACTTCGCAGGACAGAAAAGCAACTTCAACCAGAGTTAACAGAAACCTACCAACTACAGCAGCAGCAACCTCAACAACAACATGAGTTATGGAAACTCATTCTACTCAAATCCACCCCCACCAACCCAAGAGAGTAAACTAGAAGAGATGCTAGATAAGGTTCTTGAGAGTCAGCAGAAACTTCAGATGGACTTCAATGGAAAGATCGACTCTATCTACACCAACCTCAACACAAAGCTTGATGCCTTAAGCACCTATGTGAATAAATTAGAGACTCAGGTGGTTCAGACAGGAGAAGCACTAAAGAAGCAAGAAGCTTTAGCTAAAGGGATGGGAGAGTTTGCTACTAACCACCATGTGCATGCCATCCTGGATGATGAGTTTTGGCAAGAGGTGAAGCATGAGAAGCTGCAAAATTATGATGATGAGAGGGAAACAGACATCGGATTCGATACGTATCGATCGACACCGCCTAACCAGAATCTATTGATATCACCCCTCGTGAAGAGATCGATAGACTTCGACGCTTATCGATCGATGGACTTCGAGGAAACCCCTCACGAGTGCAGTGCTATCAAGCTTATGTCACATGAAGCCTTCGCAGCACGACACCCACATCCACCCGTCCCTTTCAGAATCAACACTACACCTATCAATCGACAGACATTCTCACCCGTCGATCGATACGAAGGTAGAGATATCGACCGAAATACTCCAGTTGTCGCCCGATATACAGTACCCAAACGTCAAGTGTAACTTCCAAAGATAGACGTTGCACGACTTATTGCACTCCTGGAGCAGTCTAAAACGCCCAGTAACCTTCCCACCGCCATCATGAAGAGACCCACGGATATCTTTGAGCCCATGGAGATGGAAACCGAAAATCATGGAAGAGTTCTCAGAAAAAGGAAAGAGAAGATTCCCAAGCCTTATAAAAGTGAAGCTAATGAGAAATAATTGTCAAGCTTTAGAAAGAGAGTTCTGAGAATACCTAAAGAGAAACCCTTTGAAGAATCCTACTTTTCACACAGATTGTGGATGTTTTTCAGAGAAACCAAGGAGACAAAAGAAGACATCAAGAGAATGTTTCACCAAGTCAGAGACAGTCTAAAGAAGAAGATAACATTGGAGAAGAAGAGCGATCCAGGGAAGTTCACAATACAATGTTCAATAAGAGGTGTTGAGTTCCCTCGTGCTCTCTGCGACACATGATCTGGAGTTAGCATCCTACCCAAGATCATGGCAGACCATCTAGGTCTGAAGATAGAGCCTACTGAAGAATCTTTCATCTTCGTGGATTGTTCTCAGCAGAACTCTGGAGGCATAATTCGAAATCTTGAGGTACAGATTGGAGATGCCCTAATTTCTACAGACTTCCACGTCCTGGACAACAAGCTCAACTTCAAGACATCTCTACTGCTTGGAAGAGCCTTCTTAGCAACAGTTGGAGCTGTTTGTGACCTGAAATTCAATAAGCTCTGCCAAACCCTAATTGACCCTACCAGAAGTCATCAAGATTCCTAGGACAGAGAGCTCAGTACTCTTAGCAGCTTGTTTTTGTGCCCACGAGTATGATTCAATGGCCGAGTACGAGACAGAGCAAGACGTATCGACCGAGGGAAGCCTTTTTCCATCGACCAATACTAGTCAACCGGAGTCGACCGACGAGCATACCTGGTCATCGATCGACATGCTATTCCAAAAGATTGAAGAGGAGTTTCCAGACGGCAACTTTCACGTAGATGATTGGGAGAACGATCATCACATCCCAGAACAGGCTACCATCACTACTCAGGAGGAGTATGATGACGATTATGCAGAGGAATGAGCCACAGAGTACAGATTTCTTCGGGAAGATGAAGAAATACCTCCTCTACCGTCCTCCATCTTCAGATCATCGATCGACAGAGACTACTCTCCATCGACCGATATGCACCAACCAAGATCGCTCAAAAGACGTTTCGAACCATCGAGCGACAACCCCTACCGTGTACCAATCTACGTCCCACATGATGATGATACACAAGACAAAGACTACTCAATTGGAAGTTGGACAACCAATTACCACGAAAGTTTCGCAGTGGATACAAAACCACTGACACATGCGACTGAACCAGAAGCATACCTATCGACCGACACGGAACAACATCAATCGATTGACACATTCCTCAACCAATCGACTGATGCACATGCCATACTATTGACCGATCATACCACTACACCATCCGAGTACAAACACACAATTTCGGTTTTACCTTACTAAATCCGGATGAGTTTGGTATTTTCAGGGATCCAGATGGCCATGCACGAGCAATGGATGGAAGAATCATTCCAATCTCCAGAAAAGACGTTGCAGACATTCTCCAGATGACCAATGGATCAGTCAGCCCTTTCGCACAGCAACCCATCTATACGAAAGATCAGCACCAGAAACAAACAATTCAAGATACCTCAGACAAGCAAGATGGTGCAGAAACCATTCATCTCAACTCAGCATATCCAGAATTTCAACAAGCATCGATCGATACGTGGAGACGTATATCGAGCGATATACGTTGAGAATTCGGGAAACGAGCTTTCCATTTCGGGATTCATCGATTCTTGTGGGAAAAGAAAGACGAATATGGAATCTACAGAGATGAGAATGGTTTCGCAAGAGGAGTAGATGGAGATATCATCCATGTTTCTAGAGAATATATGGGGAAATTGCTGAATAGAGCCTCACTGATGGAGCGCTATTGTTTCTGTTTACCAAAACACACTGAACAGTTTGCTAAAGGAGTTCCAATTTGGAAGCTCTACACACAAGCAGAGGTCACACACATGATCAATGGAAGAGTTGGTGAACATAACTGGGAAATGGCATCACTGCAGTTTGAACATGAAAGAAACACAACATCACTTCAAGGAGAATTTCATTGGATTAAAACTGCCAATGAACCAGTTCGCAAAGAGAGGGACACCCTGCAAGAAGAAGTGAATGCGCTTCGCGAAGAACTGAAATCTCAGAAACATCTATCGATCGATGACCCACCCTGCACATCGACCGATATTAGAGCACCAAAGTTCTGTACCAGAGAAGAACTTGAGGAAATAACAGGAGATATCTACAAAGCTATTGAAGCCTGTGGAGATGAAGAATACAGATTACTCGACAAGATGTGGTTCCCAGTATAGAGTGACGTTCAAGGATTGGAATTCACAACAGAAGAAATTCGAAAGAGATCGAAAACATTCAGAGACAACACGCAGACCGACCTGCACCATCCGCATCGATCGACGTGCCATTCAGCCCATCGACCGATAGGCATCCTTTCAAATCGACCGACAAAACTACACCAAGATCGGGCGATAATACCTCTTCCCGTGTGAAAACCATCCAACACATGGACACCATGCAGCTGAGTATTGATCTAGAACAAACCTACAGCAAGATTGGGCAACATAAGTTCAGCATTTCGAGCCTTAAGGAGTGGCTACAAAGAATCCAAAATGAGGTCCAAGGGTTGAAAGCTACTATGACCAGAAGAGAGGAAGCCACAAGAAGCTTCTTAACTTCATGGTTTGGAGAATCACAAGATAAGGAGGATACTTGTTTCCCAACAAGTACTTGCAACTCACCTCACTAGCCACCATACCTCCATAGTCAAGCTAAATGACTTTAACTAAGCGTTGAGTGGGAGGCAACCCACTATTAGGTATCTTCTTACTTAGTTTTATATTATTTTTAGTTTTTACTTTCGTTTTTTATTAGTTTCAGAAGAGATGCTACACGATCACTAACTCTATCGACCGATACAATCCTGTCGATATCGCTCGACATAGACCTATCCATGGCGATCGATGAAGGCGACTCACCATCGATTGATAAGAATTCTAGTCAGGTATATCGATTACAATTTTCGATATCAGTTATACATTATTTATTTATGCCCTAACTCCGACTTGTTATACACTGAGGACAGTGTATGATTTAAGTCAGGGGGAGTGGAGATTACTGATACTACTTTACCTTTTGATCTCATTAAATGTTTTCAAAATTGGTTTTATTGAGTCAAGAAGGGGACAAAAATATTTCAAAATTTTACTTTTTATCTAACCATTCTTTAGCACCATTCTTAGAATTGTTGATTGCAAAAAGTACTATAGATGCTAAAGTGGATCACCGGTCACCTATGACAACACTTTTCATGATTGTTTAGAAGAACCAAAGCTGATTTCCAACCTAACCTGACATCTATTGCTTGTCTTGGGGCTTGGTATAAAAGGGATCGGAATCCTCCTGCAAGTCTGGAAGGTAAAAGTCTTGATAATTTTGGTTTCCTTCTCTCCTTCCTTTGGCATCCCAAAAAAAAAAAAAAGGATTGAAATGATTTCCTGAGAGGCAGAGGTACAATACCCATGACCCCACTATTCTAATTCAAAGGAATGATCACACATTGTGGAAGCGAGGGAGAGGTAAATTACCCATGACCCCACTATTCGCATACACTTTGTCAGAAAGGCTACAAAAAGTAGAAAGATCAAAAAAGGTTAACATTTGTTGTTTCATTGGGATTGATATAAAAGAAAAAGGAAAATTTGGGATTGAGAGAAGGGAGATATAGGAAGAAAAGAAACCAGAATGAGAATGCCTGAAACTTGCTTGAGTTGAATCCAAGTGTTACTTGATCGATACTCACAAGGTAAAGTCTACACTTTTATTTTATACATAAATGTAATCAGTAGAGGGGATAGACAAACATGATTGCTAAGTTGATTGGCCAGATGAATTTGGTTGCTAAGCTAGGATATAGTATAATGTACTTTTGTAGTTAATAGATATGAGATGTGGCTTGCAACAAAGTTGAGGTGATGATTTTAAGTTAAGATTTGACTGAGTCCCTGTTGTTTTTCTAAAAACTTCTTCCAAAGACTAACTATTGTGTTTGCTTGAGGACAAGCAAAAGGTTAAGTCTGGAGGAGTTGATATACCATGGTTTTGACCCACTTTTAACCATGGTATTGAGATGATTACAATATATATATATATATATATATGTGTGTGTGTGTGTNAGGAGAGTTTTCCCGAGATGACTATGAAGATCAGACAACAAGGTCGATATCCAGAGATACATATCGATCGATACACATCCTGTGTAATCGATCGACGACGCTTCCGTAGAAGATGACGAATCGAGATACTCCATCGATCGATGTACGCCTTGTACCATCGATCGATATCAAGCGTGAAGAACAAGTTTGACTCAGCCGACTTGAAGCCCAAGTTCTCTCAATATTACAAGATTTCCCCTGACGAGTTTTTAACCTAATGAAACTCATATTTATAGTTATGCCTATGTGTTTTGGCTAGACATGCTTTTTGTGCTTTTTGGTGCTTTCTTTTGTGCCTTTTATGCTTCTTAATACTCATAGTTCTTTGATTTATAAAAGTATTCTTTTCATCTTATTCTTATTTTCATCATAAGGTTATAGAGTTCTAGATTTAGAAGAACACACAAAGAGATTTGTTGTTCAAAGGAACCAAGTGTTTAATCTTCTAATCTTATGAATTTCTATTATTACCTTGATGCTATGAATCACTTAACCATGTCTGTGTAGATTTACTTGTTAGATTTGAGGTTCAAATAGTTATGAGGGATTAGCCCCAACTATGGATTGTTGAGTTGTGATATTCATTATCCTGATGGACCTTAATGTTTACTCTAGAGTAGCTAACTAGAGTATGATCCTGGAATGATTTGACTTGTCCCTGAAATTATCTAGCATAAGCTAAGGTCCTCTAGGGACGAGCGAGAGCCGGTCTATGATCTTGGTGAACACATATTCAATGCGATCTGAAGCTATATCGATCGATACTCCTATAGAGTAATCGATCGACGACAACCTATATCGTCTGATATCACTGTCAAATCATCGGTCGATACTGCCGGCAGTCAGATCAATGGACGAGTCTAGATAGTCAGTCAGATCAATCGACTTATTTAAGAGTTGAAGTTCTTTAATATCTTGCAAGCAACTTATTAAGACATCTGTAGCATTATAATCATGATTTTCTGAATAGCAACCTTGAATCTAACTACTTTCTTTTATTGTTTAAAACGTAAACCAATTCTCTTGAGCAACTCACCATTACTCACAACTGCAATTTACTTTTAAACTTAATTAACCTAGCATAATCACTAAGGATTATATCTTTTGTGTTCCTTAGTTCCTTGTTGATTCGATCCCTAAGTACTACAACTGAACCTCTTATTTGAAAGAGTAATTCACTCCTTAGGGTAATTTGAGTGATATCATTATATAAATGTATATACAATTAAAAAAGTCTTAAATAAACTTTATAGTTTACTATTTTTTTAAATGATAAAAATCATTTAACTTTATATTGTGAGCTTTGTATTTCAGAACAGAGTAATTCCATAGGATATTCCTAAAAAAATTTGTCACAAATATATCCTTCAATGATCAAAACTACCAAAATATTTTATTAAAGGGTTAAATATACACTTATACACATACAGTATAAGTTTATTTTTTTAAATAAATAAATATAAAAGTTTCAAAATAAAAAATTTGAAAAATATTTTCAAAATAAAAAACTTAAATTTCAAAGAAGATTTGCCAAAAAATGTTCAAAAAACAATTATCAGAAAATTTGAATTTGATAACATATAATCCACAACTGTAAAGTTTTTTATTTTATTTTCTTTATTCTTACTCTTTATTATTTATTTATATTTATATATGTATATATCTGTAAAGAAAAGAGTAGTAGAATATTTTGCCTCTTTAATAAAAGAAATAAAGACTAAAATAACACAAATTCAAGTTTTTATTCTCAAACTAGCATCCAAGGCTAAAAGTCACAAAAATAGGTTTCATTAAAGGGATGATTTATCCTTATGACCATTCTTTGATTAATTAAAAAATAATAGATTAATAGATGATTTATCCTTATGCCACTTTTTTTTACTAATTTACTCTAAAACCCTAAACCATGAAACTTCAATTATAAACCTTAAACCCTGAAACTTCACTCTAAACCTGAAATATCAATTTTAGAACCCTAAACCTTGCAACTTCAAAATTTAAACCATAAACCTTAAAACATCAATTCTAAACCCTAATCACAGAAACTTCAACTCTAAACCCTAATCCTGAAACTTTAACTCTAATCCGTAAACTCTGAAATATCAACTCTAAAACCCTAAACCCTAAAACATCAACTCTAAACCCTAAACCCTGAAACATCAACTCTAAAACCATTAAACCTAAAATTTCAACTCTAAATTGAAACATTAACTCTAAAACTTTAAACCCTGAAGCTTCAAATTTAAACCATAAACCTTTAAACATCAATTCTAAACCCTAATCTCTGAAACTTCAACTCTAAACCCTAATCCTGAAACTTTAACTCTAATCCCTAAACTCTGAAATATCAACTCTAAAACCCTAAACCCTAAAACATCAACTTTAAGCCCTAAACCTTGAAACATCAACTATAAAACCCTTAAACCTAAAATTTCAACTCTAAATTGAAACATCAACTCTAAAACTTTAAACCCTGAAACTTCAAATCTAAACCTTAAATCCTGAAACATCAACTCTAAAACCATAAATCCTGGTGTTTTACTTCTAAACCCCTGAAACATCAACTCTAAAAAACTCTAACCCTAAAACTTCAACTCTAATCCCTAAACCCCGAAATATACTCTCTAAAACCCTAAACTAATTGTCTTCAAAAAAAAAACCCTAAACCATGAAATTTCAACTCTAAACCCTAGACCCTTAAACATCAACTTTAAAACCTCAAAACCTGAAACTTCAGCTCTAAACCCTAAAACATCAACTCTAAAATCTTAAACCCTGAAACTTTAAATCTAAATCCTAAATCTTGAAACATCAACTCTAAAACCATAAACCCTGATGTTTTACTTCTAAACCACTGAAACATCAACTCTAAAAATCTAACCCTAAAACTTCAACTCTAATCCTTTAACCCTGAAATATCAACTCTAAAACCCTAAACCTTGAAACTTCAACTGTAAACCCTAAACCCTTAAACATCAACTGTAAAACCCTAAAACCCTAAAACCTAAAACTTCAACTCTAAACCCTGAAACATCAACTCTAAAACCTTCAACCCTGAAACTTCAAATCTAACCCTAAATCCTGAAACATCAACTCTAAAACCCTAAACCCTGATGTTTTACCTCTAAACCCTTGAAACATCAACTCTAAAACCCTAAACCCTGAAACTTCAACTCTAAACTCTGAAACATCAGCCCTAAAACCTTAGACCCTGAAACTTCAACTCTAAACCCTACACCCTGAAAATTCAACTCTAAAACTTTAAATTCTGAAACTTCAACACTAAACTTTGAAACTTCAACTCTAAACCCTAAACCCTGAAAATCCAACTCTAAAACCATAAGCCTGAAACTTCATCTCCAAACCCTGAAACATCAGTTTTAGAACCCTAAATCTTGAAACTTCAATTTTAAACCCTAAAAATTAATTCTAAACCCTGAAACTTCAACTCTAAACTCTAACCTTGAAATTTCAACTCTAAACCCTAAACACTGAAACATCAACTCTAAAACCCTACACCTTGAAACTTCATCTCTGAATTCTAAACTTTGAAACATTAAATCTCAAACCCTAAATCTTCAAACTTCAACTTTAAACCCTAAACCTTGAAACTTCAACTCTAAACCGTGAAATATCAATTCTAGAACCCTAAACCTTGAAACTTCAACTCTAAACCCTGAAACTTCAACTATAAACCATTCTGAAACATAAAATTTAAACCCTACATCTAAACCATAAACCCTCAACTTTAATCCTTAATTCCCAAACTCTATATTTTTCCAAAATTCAAATCCGAAATCCCAAAACCCTTAATATATTAAAATCTAGATGATATAATAATGTTCATGATAGGCTTCACGGTAATGTATTATAAGATGTGGAAAGCCTTGAGCGTGTTCAGGATGGGCTTCCAGATAATATATTAATCTTCAGGATAATGTATTATAAAATTTGGAAAGCCTTGAGCGTGTTCCGGATGGGCTTCCAGATAATATATTAATCTTTAGGATAATGTATTATAAAATTTCGAAAGCCTTAAGCGTGTTCAGGATGGCCTTCTAGATAATATATTAATCTTCAGGATAATGTATCATAAAATTTGGAAAGCCTTGAGCGTGTTCAGGATGGACTTCCTGATAATATATTAATCTTCAGGATAATATATTATAAAATTTGGAAAGCCTTTAGCATGTTCAGGATGGGCTTCCGGATAATATAATAATCTTCAAGATAATGTATTATAAATCTTGGAAAGCTTTGAGCGTGTTCAGGATGGGCTTTCTGATAATATATTAATCTTTAGGATAAGATTTATGGTTTTAGGATTAGAGTTTATGGTTTAGAGTTTATGTATTAGGGTTTAAGGGTTTAGAGTTTAGTATATTAATCTTCAGGATAATATATTCTAAAATTTGGAAAGCCTTGAGCGTGTTCAGGATGGGTTTCCAGATTGAAGATAATGTATTATAAAGTTTGGAAAGCCATGAGCGTGTTCAGGATGGGCTTCCAGGTAATATATTAATCTTCAGGATAGATTTTAAGGTTTAAGGTTTAGAGTTTAGGGTTTACAATTGATGTTTAGAGTTTATGGCTTAAAGTTCATGTTTTAGGGGTTTGGGTTTTCTGTTGTTTTTTTAGAGTTTAGGGTTTAGGTTTAGAGTTTAGGATTGAAGGTTTAGGTTTTAGGATTTAAGGTAATTTTTTAGGGTTTAGGCTTTAAAGTGTAAGGTTTAGGGTTTAGAGTTGATGTTTTATGGTTCAGAGTTTAGTATATTAATCTTCAGGATAATGTATTCTAAATTTTGGAAAGCCTTGAGCGTGTTCAGTATGGGTTTCCGGATTGAAGAAAATGTATTATAGATTTGGAAAGCCATGAGCGTGTTCAGGATGAGCTTCAAGAAAATATATATATCTTCACGATAGACTTTAAGGTTTAAGGTTTAAGGTTTAGAGTTTAGGGTTTTGAGTTGATGTTTTAGGGTTTATGGCTTAAAGTTCATGTTTTAGGGGTTCGGGTTTTGGGTTGATTTTTTTTAGGGTTTAGGGTTTAGGTTTAAAGTTTCAGGTTGAAGTTTATGTTATAGGATTTAAGGTAAATTTTTTAGGGTTTAGCCTTTAAAGTGTAAGGTTTAGTGTTTAGGGTTTAGAGTTGATGTTTTAGGGTTTAAAGTTTAGTATATTAATCTTCAGGATAATGTATTCTAAAATTTGAAAAGCTTTAAGCGTGTTCAGGATGGGTTTCCGGATTGAAGATAATGTATTGTGAAATTTGGAAAACCATGAGCGTGTTTAGGATGGGCTTCCAGATAATATATTAATCTTCACGATAAACTTTAAGGTTTAAGGTTTAGAGTTTAGGGTTTAGAGTTGATATTTTAGGGTCTAGGGCTTAAAGTTCATGTTTTAGGGGTTTGGGTTTAAAGTTGATTTTTTTAGGGTTTAGGGTTTAGGTTAGAATTTACGGTTGAAGGTTTAGGGTTTAGGATATAAGGTAATTTTTTAGGGTTTAGGATTTGGGTTTAGAATTGTGGTTTAGTGTTTAGGTTTTAGGGTTGAGTTTACTTTTATAGTTTAGGGTTTAGTGTTGATAGTAAGGTTTAGAGTTGAGGTTTTAGGGTTTAGAATTGCGGTTTAAAAATTAGGGTTAAAGTTTTTGGGTTTATATTTGAATGTTTAGGGTTTAAAGTTAGAATTGCGATTTAGGGCTTTTGTTTTAGGGTTTAGAGTTTATTTCTATGGTTTAGGGTTTAGGGTTTAGGATTTAGGCTTTAGGGTTTACAATTGAGGTTTAGGATTTAAGGTAATTTTTTGGTGTTAAAGATTGAGATTTTGTTTTAGGGTTTAGAGTTAATTGTTGATGGTTTAGGATTTAGAAAGGTTTAGGGTTTAGGATTTATGTTTTAGGGTTTAGGGTTGAAGGTGTAGAGTTAGTATTTTTAGTGTTTAGGGTGTAGTATTGGTATTAATGTTTAGAGTTAATATTAATTAAAAACAAGGATATTAGTGGCTTTTTGCCCAGTAATAAAGATCATTTTTGTGACTTTCTCTTTCTAGTGCTATTTTGGAGACAAAAACTTTAGAAGTGCTATTTTGGTCAATTGCCCCTAATAAAACTTTGTTTAGTTATTTTGGACATTTTTGGTGATAAAAATCTAAAAATAATTTATTTGAGAGAATTGCAGTTCAAAATAAAAATAAATTAAAGATAATTTTAAATAAAGTAACAAATATATTCAAAATGAGAAAGTAAAGGTTACTTTAAAGTGTAGGTTGGTTGACCAAATATGTGAGCTTTCTTTCCTCCTTTCCCAGTTTGCCAAACTTTTATTTCTTTCTTTTTTGGTCGTAAGACATTTGGAAAGAGTACGCTGAAACCACACGTCATATTACTATCGGGGAGACACTGTAGTTTCTTTGGTATGGGATAGACCATAAATTAGATCTGAACCCAAAGTCCAATTGGATTTGCATTTAATAGTCAAACCGCAACTTGACCAAAACTACCCCTATTCATCCAAACATATCAAGGGTAGTTTCATAATTAGCATTTTTAATACTATGAAGTTCTTAAGTAGGTGAATGGTTACCCCATGAGGTTCCATCGTAACTCTGAATCTGAAAGCAGAAAGATCCAACACCTTTGGGTATCATGATCTTTGATTATTTCGAATTGAATCTGTCATTTTTATTTTTCTTAACTAATCTTAGATTATTGTAGATTTGAGAAGAGAGATGGCTTCATAGAAGAAGGTTCTTGGTTACGAAGAAGTTTCAAAGCACAACAAAACCAAGGATTGTTGACTTCTTATCTCTTGCAAGGTTTGTTAGATCTTGTCTCTTTGTCTGAGAATTCTCATGTTTACACGGCATAGTGTTTTTTTACACGATTGATTTGTCTAAATGCTCTGGTGATGTGACACTTGGAGAAGCATGGTTTGATGTTTACTACTGATATATAGTTATTGATTATGACCCATGAATGTTTTGTACTTGAAGCTAATCTAGTTAAGTTAATTGTATAATGGGAGTGATTGGTTGGGTTGTAGGGACAGTCTTTAGCTTTAATATTTACCTACAACTTTTGAAATTACAACTTTTGAGTTTAGGACATCCGTTATCTGCTGTCTCCGATCAATAACAGTGTCGATCAATTATTCTATAGGAATATCGATCGATACATTTTACTCGACGTCGATCAATTTTCAATGGAATATCGATCGATGCGGCTAGTCAAGCGTTATACGCGAGTTAATCTATCTCACAGCGGACCCCCTAGATTAAGTGTTCGCCTTCTCTCTAGTAAAAATTCTAGCTTAACAAGATGTATTCATAATAATCAGAGTTGTCTAAGAATA
Source organism: Eruca vesicaria subsp. sativa (assembly GCA_932364175.1). Lineage (NCBI taxonomy): Eukaryota > Viridiplantae > Streptophyta > Magnoliopsida > Brassicales > Brassicaceae > Eruca > Eruca vesicaria. Next base: position 98,255 of record CAKOAT010995446.1, read on the forward strand.
CTTAAACAATCTAAAGTTCCTAGGTTCAGGTTTCTAGTTAGGAAGTCTAGAACATAAGCATTAAGAACATCCTATTAATGAATACCACAACAAGCGATCCTATAGTTGGGGCTAATCCCACTAACCTATTTAAATCCTAATTCTAACAAGTGAATTACTCAGACATGGCTAAGCAAATCATAACAAAAGAAAGATAATAAAATTGCATAATTATAGATAGATAGAAATCAATGGAGTTCCAATCACAAATCTCTCTGTTGATCTTCTCTCCCAAACTATAAATCATATAAACATTTTTGCTGTGAAAAGAATACAAGAAAAGCTCTCTCCCTCGGCCTCTAACACTTTGGCAGAGTATATAAACTTACGTTAAAACTCGCCAAGGGTATATTGGTAATTTGGTGAAGTCTTGGACTTCAAGTCGGCTTTCTCGTGAACTGTTCTTCTGCGCCTTCGGCATCGATCGATGATGCAGTGTGCATATCGATCGACATGAATCACTCCGTGTCGACCTCTCTGTCTTGGTCGATTCCAAATCGAGTGATTTCTCTAATTCTCTCTAAAATGCTACAAAAACATCACTTTCTTCCTAAATACTCCTGAACCTATAAATATGCTTAACAACTTCTAAAATATAATAAATAGTTATAAAACACTAATATACCATGACTAAAAATGGGTCAAAATCATGGTATATCAAACTCCCCGAGACTTACCCTTTTACTTGTCCTCAAGCAAAAAAAAAATACGAAGTCTCTCTGAAAGAAGTTTGAAAAAAGAAGGGACTCACATATTTAAAACTTTGAAATCATCACCTCTATAATGTTGCAATCCAGATCTAAGAAATTGTAATCACAGAAGTTCATTATGTCATATCCTAGCTTAGCAACCAAATTTATCTAGCCATCAACTTAGCAAATACTATTTGACATTCCCCTCAACCAACCTCATTTCTTAACATAAAATAAAAGTGCAGGCTTTACCTTTGAAGTATTCGATCACATGATACAAGGATTCTCAAACAAGTATCTGGATCTGCAAGTAAAAGTTAGCTCCTATCTTTTCTCTCTTGAGTCAAAATCTGCTTCTAAGGCATGATTAGTGACCAAGATTGGACAGGCTTCCATGAAACAAGCCTTAATGGTGGTGGTTGTCACCAAGTCCTGATCACTTATTTTTGACATATATCCAAGAATTCATATGAAGTGAGCCTTAATGGTTGTAGCCACCAAGTCTCATTCGTATCATTTTGTTGGAATCATTATGAATCAAGCCTTAATGGTTGTAGCCACCAAGTTCTGTTCTGATTCCTCCTAACTAAAAACCTATTAAACTTAGCACTATTTTCGGATTTTTTTTTATATCTGCGTAACTATATAGGGTCGAAAATAGAGAGAGAAAATGTGATAATCTACACAAGGCTTTACCTTCCAGACTTGTTTGAAGAATCTGATCCCATGTATACCAAGCCCCAAGACAAGCAGTTGTGTCAGGTTTAGTGTTGGAAGTCAGATTTGGTTCCTTCAAACAATCTAAGCAAGTGTGCATAGTTGACAGGTTGATCCCCTTTAGCATTTTTAGTACTATCTGTAATCATTAAATCTAGAATGGTGCTATAAAGTGGTTAAATGACAAGTATAAATCAAATAAGATCATCATCCCTTTTCTTGAGTCAATAAAAATAGTTTTGAAAACAATTTTCATATGACTCATAGAAAACAAATATCAGTAAACCTCCCCCAGACTTAAATTACACTGTCTCCAGTGTAAAACAGTCGGAGTTATGGCGAAAGAAAATAAATCATAAGTACTCAATGTAACAAGGAAGAATGATATACCGGACCGGACTTAATATCGATTGATGTGTGTGTAAACGCATCGATCGTCGCAAGTGTTCAAATGTCGGTCGACATCGATTGTGTCTCGTTGGTCGATAAGATGGTAATATGATTCTCCTTGGATCTTTTTTTTTTTAATAAAAACCTGCAAAATGAATGAAAAACAAAAAATAATCAATAAAGGAAAAGAAAACCAAAATAAAAATTACCTAATAGTGGGTTGCCTCTCACTCAGCGCTTTGTTATAGTCATTTAGCTTGACTGCTGAGGTATGTTGAACTATTGTGTGGAAAAAAAACAGCTACTTGTTGGAAAACAAGTATACACATCTTCTCTGCTGGTTTTGAACCAAGTAGCCATGAAACTTCTTGTGTCTTCATAATTTCTGGCCCATCTTTCATCCATCTTTTCAACTGTGTTTGAGATGTTTTATAGTCTCTCATCAAGACTCTCAATGTTTATGTTGGCCAATGAACCTTATCATAAGCATGTACTGCCATTTCCCTTAATATCTGGTCAGATGTGAGTGGCTTCTTCTGTAAAAGCTTCTCCTGGTCTGGTACGGACTCGGTATCGATCGCTGCGACTGCTGCGGTGTCTATCGTTTCTGATGTAGTGCCATCGATCGATTCTTGTTTATCAATTCTGTAGTCTCGGGGTGACATGCGAGTCTTGACTGAATTGTCCTGACTTCCTTCTGCAGCCACTCTATTCGTGAGTGTAATCCACTGATGATGTTTTTCAAGGGGAAGAATATGTCATCACATCTCTTGTCAATCCTATCATCAGTAGTGTTCAAAGCTTTGTAGATTTTATCAATGATTTTGTCAACTTCTGCTATGGTATAGAATTTCTGTACTATTAGCTTCTTCCCGTCGATCGATGGACGTCTATGTGTATCGATCAATGTTGAGAATGGTAAGTGAAAATCGAGTTGCATATGGATGGTGGTGACTTCTTGTTGCAAGGCAGTCATCCGGCTGTCCAGAGTATGCAAGTACCGCATAAATGGGGACATGTAGTGATCATGCTCATCTTCCCAGATCTTCATCCGTTCATCTATGTTTAAGAGCTTGGCATCGATCGACTGCATAGCATCTGTGTCGATCGATTTGCCTTTCTCATGTTGACTCTTCTCTTCGTGAAACATATCCAACTCCTGCTGTATCAACTCAATCTTCGTGCTTAACCAGTTGACGTTGTTGTTGAGAGGATGGTAAACTTCATCAAACTTTGTGTCGAGGTATGCCTCGTCCCATGGATCTACCTTTCCTGTCAACATCCCTTCTCGTGCTGGTGCGTCATTCGTGTCATTTGATGCATCCTTAGTGGCGTCGACCGATGCTGGTGTTGTGTCCTCTGGATGCTGTGTCTTCATAATAGCTAGTTCCGCTTCCATCTCTTTCATGCGTGCAGCCAATCCACTGATGCTTCCTTGCAGAATCACATAGACCGTATCCATATTATTGTTGAGCTTAACCATGGCTTTTACCTGGCATTTACTTATGAAACCAATCATCTCGCTGATTTCGTCTTTGGTTTAGAGCTCTAGTTCCAAAACCGGTCCATATCTTGTGTTGATGTTGATCGTTACATGCCTCCTTCTATCGATCGATGGACGAGGGTCCTTGTCGATCGATGGCCGTTTGACTGTGTCGGTCGACGGTTGCTTCAGCATGCCTTGATTGTAGCTCAAATCTGAAATCAGATCGAAATTTCAAGTCAGAACGACCTTTGAACTGTCAAAAACGAGTGTTTAAGGAAAAGTCAACACGCTAGTCAAAGGTCATCCCGGTCAACTCTGACCCAAGCCGGTCAACCTTCACCAGATTTAAATAGAATTGAACCATCCGGTTTCCTTAACCGGATTCAATTTCAATTGGACCATCCAGTTTACTCTAACAAAAATTAATTAATTAATTTAACCGGTTTACCCCTACCAAATTTCTAATTGATTTTAATCGCCGGTTTAACCTAACCAACACTAACCGATTTTGACCACGCTCAAATCGGTTGACCAATTTGTCGGGTTGACTCACCAAGTCAACTCGGCGAGTTGCCGAATCACCGGCTCCGGTGATCGCCGGCGAGGAGGGACGGCGGCTTACTGAAAATCACTGGCGCGGCGGCAGTAGCTTCACGATAGCGGCCGACTAAGGCGGCTCTGGCGGCCGGTGGTCTTAGACGGTGGCGCTTGTTGTCACGCACGGCGGCTATGGAGATCTTCAGCGGCGCGTGTGGCTCACACGCTGGAGGAGACATCTCTTTTGGTGGCACGTGACACTTTGTCCGAGCTCCGATCGCGGTGTGATTGGTGGCTATTGCTTTGTCTCGACGAGTAGAACACAATAGTGGCCTTGCATGCACGAGATTCTCAACGGTTAGGGAGAGATATGGTCGACTTACTAAACAGATGAAACTAAGCTCAAATGGGTGGGGTTTTCCAGTGGTTACCTAGGCTGGTGATCGGTGTCTACGGGCTGAACATATATTCGGGACGTGGTGGCTCTGGCGACGTGCTCCGGTGACCCTCTCTCTACAAAACCAACTCAACACTTCACAATTCTCTCTCTAAACTTCTTTTTTTTTCTTCTGAATGCTTGGTGAAACAATAATGCAGAGAGGTGGGGTTTATAGAAAATATCTTGGGTATTTTTGATTGGGCCTGAGTATTGGGCAAAAATTGTTGGGTAAAGAGTTGAGTCATGACATAAAAGTTCCTAATATGCAGTTATTCACTAAGGTGAAAACATAAATATTCTTTACTAATTCAAAACTCAGGTGCTTTCTCCTCGATAAACCGATTATGTATTCTAGTTATGTATATAGGCAACACCTGCTTATTTTGTACAATTACCATTATTGTGAATAACAAACTTTCTTCTGTTATTCATATTTTCTCGATCTCAATGTCATCATCTTGATACAGCTTGAATCAGTGTTAATATGGTATCAGAGCACTCAATTTGATCATCCGCATCATCTCCTTCACACGATGAGTGTTCCGATGATGCAGCTTTGCGATTCATGCTTTTACTGTTCATCACCATCAATGAGCTTGTCCAAGGTGTATTGAGCTGTTTTTTCTTCATTTTTCTTCACATTCCTCTTTGATTGACCTTTGCGAACAATTTCTTTTTCTTTTTCATCGTTTCACGTTGCTTTTCATTTTCGAATCTTGATTTCTCGATGGCGGATTCTGATTCTGAATCACTTCCTCGTGAGGAGACGGAGACTGTTCGTGATTCTTCTCGATACCATGTGAATCAATATGATAATCCGTATTATCTTCATAATAGTGATCATCCGAGTCTTGTTCTTGTATCAGATCGATTGACTATGGCTTTGGAATTTCATTCTTTGAGGAGATCAGTTTGTATGGCTTTGAATGTTCACAATAAGCTAGGTATTCCTCGTCCTTCTCTTTCGCACAGGGATTATGGAGTATGGTTTAGATGCAACGATATTGTAGCAACTTGGTTGATTAACTTTGTGTCAAAGAAGATCGGTCAAAGTGTGTTGTTCATATCTACTGCTGAGGGTATCTGGAGTAATCTTTATTCTAGGTTTAAGAAAGATGATGCGCCTAGGGTTTATGATATTGAATAAAGGCTTAGTAAGATAAAACAAGGATCTATGGATGTATCTACTTACTATACCGAGTTAGTGACATTGTGGGAGGAACATACACTACAGGAAATATCGGCTTTGCTAGCACATCAAAAACGCTATTATATCCCTTTCGTAGCGTTTCCATGAACGCTATGTTAGTCGCAGCTATGGTAGACCCCCCCCCCCCTATAATAACATTTTTTTATACGCTATGGTAAATGGAGTTATTGTAGCATTTTTTTTCTCTGCTGCGATAATCTTTTTAATGGCAGTCAATTATTGCCAGTAAACTTGATATTATAACTAGTTTTCTTCGCTATAATTTATTTTATTGGAGCATTTTTTCTGTGCCATAGTATTATGTTTAGTAGCCTTTTCCCTATGATATTGGATAGTGTTCAGTAACTCTAAAGTATATCAAGTTGTCCACCTATAATAGCTATTATAGTGTGTCATGAGATAATTTCAAATAGCTGATTATTCGTGCTAAGAAGTTAGTTTTATAAGTTTTTTTGTTTGTTGTATTAATTTGTATAGTGACGCAATCGGATATTTTGTTATTGCTATTATTTTGTTTTGTACCATTTAATTGCATAATTAAAAAATCAAAAAAAAAATTATAATTACAATATAATTTGCTCTCAATAAAAACATACATATTACAAAATATCATAAGCATACAAAAGGATGAAGAAGAAAATGCATTACAAAGAAAACATCAAACCAACAATAGAAGGCTAACAACTTTTAACAATGGATATTACAATGAAGCAGTTTGATTATAGACTAGCAGCCTTTAGATACGAACACCTTTGCCACGTGAGGACTGACCTTGTTCTTGTTGTGGGTGTCTCAGTGTAGTTGAGTTTCGTTCACCGTTATTCATGTTTCTGATAAACACCCGGAACATTGGTTCAATGTCTTCTTTAGGTTCCTCAATCCGTATCAGGTACCCTAGAGAGCGTCTGAAATCGTTTCTGCTAATCTCTTCCACATCATTGCCTCCTGACGACTATCCTCGTTCTTGTTTAGGGCGCTTCATTGGAACTGAGTGGTTAGCTTCTTGTTGTGTCTGTTGTTGGAATCGTGGCTGCTGCTTGAGTTGTGGTTTTACTCCATTTGCCGGGAGTCCACAGATGATGCCCTTCCTTGCTTCCATATTAGTTTCTAAACACCACACAAAACAAAATAGAAGAAGACATTACAAAAAACGACAGTGAGAAAATAGTTTTGAACTTGCTTTCGATGAGTATCTGAACATCACAACAAAAAACAAAATATTATTCATCCACCTCAATAAAGTTCTTAAATTTTTCAGAGTTAGTGAATCACTAGCAATATAATTGAACAAGAGAAGCCGACGAAGACAAAGAGTATCAATAAGGAACAAATATTAGGTTTGTCTTTGGTTACCTTCGTATTAGCCCTTTACGATTTCTCTGACGGCTCGGATTTGTAGAGATCTGTAAGATTTGTTATCTTAGCAATCAGATAATCTAATTCTGAGATTGAAGAGTATAATAAAGGGTTTAGAAGTTGATAACCTTTGCTGATTGATGAAGGGCAATCGTCGGGAGTGATAGAAGAGTAGGGATTTTAGGAGGCTACAGTGTTTCATTGTGGTTCTTCGAGTGGTAAATTCGTCGAGAGTGATAGAAAAGAAGAAATTTGTGGTGGCTAAAGAGATTGGTGGTCTTTTGGTTTCTGACCTTGTAGATATCGGTGGTGGGTGCCCTAATGGCGATAAATATAAGAAAAGAAAAGGATTTTTGGCTCCTTAAATTTTTCCCCAACTTTTTGGCTCCAAAAATGAAAACCAAATTTTTTTATTCCCTCTAAAATACTAAGACGAAAATATGTGTATAACAGTGGAAAACCATGGTTTTAATATCTTAAAAATGTTAAAATAAAATATTGAAGTAATAGTATGGAAAGATTCATCTATTGTGAACTACTAACCCCTAAACACTATAATTTACCCTATACCCCCAAAAAGAAAAGAAAAAACTAAACCCTTCAAAACAAAATGTGGATAGTTTTCATCACTTTGCAAAGAAAAATTATATCTTATCATTGTGTTTTTGTAATCTTTTGTTACCATACCCTAATCATTATACCCTAAACGATAAAACTGGATTTCAACCCCTAAACCCTATCACTATAAACAGTTAAACAAAACCCTAAATGGAATCGGAAAAAAGAAAACCTAAAATAATTATTTACCTTATACCCTAAATCAATCTGTAAAATTAAAATCCTAAACCAACCCTTAAACCCTTAATATAAATTATAACCCCTAAATCATTATCACTGATTGTGTTATTTTTTATGGTGCATTGATATAAATATATATAATTTTGGACATTTTGTTTGTGGAGTTGTAAAATTCAATCCGAGAATGAAAATAAAGAAAAGATGGTACGTTTCCATTAAAGGTTTAGAGCATTCAACATCCATCTCATACATAACAAAAAAGCATAGTCTTAACAAAACACATAGCCAAGTTCTGATACATAACAAAAGAAATTCATCATGCTTGGTTCCTTATCTTCTGTGGTCAGACCTGAAAAAAAAACACACTCAACTTAACAACATATTTTCACATATATCTAGAGATAACAAAATTAAACAAAAAACTCAGCACAGTACCTTTATCCCCTGGCCAAGCTATACAGCTTCCCAGTACATCTTCCATATACTCTATCTCAGATGTTTGCCTCCACACAGCAGCATCTTTAACTGTCACAACATCGACGAAGACTCGACAAGCACCAGGTCCCAAAGGTACAAAGTGGACAACCTGGTTAAGATCATTAGTTGACCAACGTCCTTCGGCAACAACAACCTTATTTCCGGATATATCAAGCAACTTTATTTTTTGATTTGGCTTGATTTTGCAACGCTACAAGAACAAAAACCAGAAAGACACAACCAAAAATCAAGCAAGTACCACTTATCCATTACCAATCATGACGCGGACAAGAAAAATTCAAATTGTTTAGTAAAAGAAAGTACCTCTGATCTGCGAAGAGGAGATGCTGGACTTGTAAGAGACTTCTCTTTCATAGTCGGTGCTGGTTTCATTGGATGAGGTGGTGGAGTTACTGGAGACTTCTCATTCATAGACTTTTCCCTCAAACCAAGTGGAGACCTCTGATTCTTAGATTTAGAACTTACTGCTTTAGAACTAGATGGTTGCAGTTGAGGAGAAGTTGGTGTTATTGACTCAAACTCAACACTATTTGCAGGCCATGCTAAAAAGCATTTTTGATAACCCTCCATAGTTGTCTTTCCAACTGTAGGCCTCCATATGAATGCATGTGGGTTAACTACCTCATCCACATAAACTTTCACTGCATTAGGACCAAGAGGAAGTCCATTGACCAACCCTTTAGGATCTTGAGTATGCCGTCGGCCTACAGCAACCACTTCTTCATTCTGTATATAATCCAAGAGTTTGCATTTGTTATTTGAACTTGTGGAAGGACTCTGCGGGAAAATTAAAGAAATAGACCATTAGTCACAAGATTAGTTGTAAATGGAAAGGAAGCACTAATATACATAGTACAAATCTTGACCTTAGGAGCATTCTCATTTGTATTGAAACTTGATGGAACAATACACTTATCAGCACGCCATGCTATCATTTCTACAACAGCATCCGCAATCATGAACATATTATGCGCAGGTCTCCACAAAAAAGTTTCTGGTTTGGATGCAGTTTCAACTAAAACCTTCACAATGTTTGGCCCTAAAGGAATACCATTAATTAACTCATTTGGGTCAGATTAAACAACTCGTCCTTCACCAACATTGTCATCAGAAGGAGACCAGTCAATCAAATAACATTTTGGAAGTGATCTGGTATTTACACTCTACAACAAGATAACAAAAATTCACAAATCAATTCGTAAACATAAATCTTGAGTTAGATAAATATAGAGGAAGTCATTGCATACCCTGTTATGCGAATTTTCACCTACATCAGGTTCTTGTCTCTGTCGTAAGAGAAAGAAGTTTATTAGCATTATCTACACTGTCTAAATAGAGTTAGTTAATTTGCAGACTAACCTTATTAGTCATTCTACCAAGGGCCTGCTCTAAATCGTGAACCTGTTTCTGCAAACTCTTTTGTTTTTCTTCCATTCCAGCCATACAGCTGTTCTTGATTTGCAAGCAATTCAATTTAGTCATGCTGATACCTCTACCCATTGCCCTCAACCGGCCAGGATTATCAGGTCCCAACACCGGAGAAAGTACATCATCCTTTGGTTTCGTTGAACTTGAATCGTGACGACCCTCAAGTTCTATCTCTGATGCCTTTCTCTGGAACACATAACAAAAACCATTATCACAAAGAACAAATGTATTATCACCAAGGAAAAAGATAAGTAACTTACAATGTTTTCTGCAGCATTCACATTGACAGGCGTACCATCTTTCTTAGTACGTGATTTTACCCAAACTCTTAGCCTCGGCACCTGATCTGGTTCTTCACTATTGTTGACCAAATCTTCTCTCAATCTAACCATTCCTTTACGCCCACAAGTGTGAGGAATTTGCTTCTGTCTTCTTTCTTTATATAAGTCACTGATAACCTAAGTATGAGAACATATGATGTGTCAAATTACCAAGACAGTAAAACACATATCCTAAGTACAAATAAGTCATTACCTTAAAGGCGTTACTAGTCTTCTCTCTGAGAAATTCACGCCAATCTGCTGGACATACATTCTTTGGGCGCAGATCCATGCTACCTTCAATTGTTGTAGCTTCCATGACAGATCTTACCAATCGTGATTTGGATGCTCTCCACAAACATCCCATTTGCTTTAACACCGCAGACTTTTTAAACTCTTCATCCAAGTCAAACCTCGTTTGTATTCATGATTTTGACTCCAGTCAATCACAAGTACAAATTTATATTAGTTGTAAAAGTTAATTGCAATTACCTGAACAGATTTCCACAGAACTGTTTTGATATCGGCACTAACTTTTTTCCGATTCTCGAAAACCACAGGAACATGCTCACGAAGTAACGGACCCAAGTAGGAGGATAACAAGACTGACCCGGGACCACAAGGTTCTCCCAAATCTGTGAAGTCAGCATGCTCCCTTTCAAACGGATCCTTGGCAATGTGTTTCATCTTAGTTGGTCCTCGACGTCGTATACTCTTTCTTGCAGTACATGTATCAGTCTGAGTGTCCATGTTCTGTTCTTCTTTTGCCATTTATGTCTCCAACTCTTCAAATTCATTCTCTTCATACTCTGCAAGCGTCTGGTTCTGCAGTTCTTCTTCCTCTTCCTTGTCTAGTTCACTGTCCTTCTTTTCAGATTCGTCATTGGTCTTCCTCCATTTATTCATCTTCGTGTGTTTCCTTCATCAATTCGTCCTCCATTACTGAAGCTTCGTTTGTTTCCTTGACCAATTCTTCCTCCATTACTGCAGCTTCATTAGTGAATATTGTTTCCACGAACTCAACTTCGTCAACTTCCAACTCTTTCTTACCACGCTTGCTCTTGTCCCCTTTCTTATTGGTCTCTCTTGGCCTCTTTCGACGCATGTTCTGAAGATTATCCATTTTAGTTCACCTGAAACAGAGAAGATAGTTGTCTAGTGTTAGTCAACAATCATTATTCAAAGGCAAAACACACTAAAAACACACACATTCAAAGCAAAAAGACAAATCAAACAAAACTCAGAAACAACACACATTCAAATGGAAAGCAAAAAATAGTATCATTAAAGCAACTCTGAGACAATATTATTATAAATTCCTTTCAAACATATATCCCTTCACAATCACGGCTGGCATTTCTAGACTCATCAACCAAATCATCATCATCCATACCGACTGATGCTGGCAGTGAACCAACATCTGCATTCCCATCTTCAGCATGTTCACTATATCTCCTTGTAGGACCTCTCATAACTACATGCCAACTTGATGTCTCATCTACTCTTGAATAAAATATTTGCTTCGCTTGAGAGGCAAGGATGTATGGATCGTTAGCATATGAGAGTTGTCTTTTCTTGAGGTTGACAAGTGTGAAGCCATCTTCTTCCTTTACTCCATTACCTATATTTTCCCATTGACAGCGGAATACAGGGATGTAGAAAGTATTGTAATCAATCAGCAAAATCTGCTCTACTCTTCCGTAGTATGATACCAAGTCAACCATCTGAGAAGTGTCTTTTGCGCTAGCTCGACACAATGTTGTTGCCTCATATAGAACCCCACTGTTCTGAGTTTTCCTGTCCACTGAATCAGTGTGAAACCTCAAACCATTTACAATGTAACCTGTGTAAGACCTTGAGCTTTCACGAGGTCCGTAGGCCAACCACTTCAGTGTTTCATCGTGTTGGTCTGAAGTAATAGGTATCTACAACAACATAGTTTCACTGTCAACAATATGTATTACACACTTTTCTAGTACAAACTTGAAGCTTAAATTATGAACTTGCCTGGTCTTTTAGCCAAGACGCAAAATTCTTAGTATGAGTGCTCCATAAGAATGTTGCATCACGTTTACATCTTTCACTAGTTTCCTGGAGGTGTTGTAGATGCATGCGTCAAGTGTATTACAACATATTATTAGCAACCACTACAGGAAATGTGGGTATTAACAGCGGCCGTTAAACGTTATTAGTTTGATACCATAGTGTTCCCTTAAACGCTCTCAAAACGCCTGTTATAATAGGTCCGGCACGTTTGATAGCGGATCTTACATATGCTATAGTTAAGTAAACAATGATAGCGTCATTGACTATGCAATTGTTAAATCCTATAATAACTTCTTATAATTGTTATTAAACCTCATTATCTGAAATTACCTATAACAGTTTGTTATACAAAGATAGAAAATGTTTCATGTTATTAAATTGTTTTATTTACCCGAATATTCAATTACAAATTGATTTTATTTTTCTAAAATGGATTATTTATTTGAGATTTAATCTGTTCTATAACTAAATTTGGTTTACAAATTATTTAGATATATAGATTAAAGCGGTTTATCAATGATTTCGATTAGAAATCCGGTTTACAGCTGATTTGGTTTATAGATTAAACCAGATTACAGATGTTTTCGGTTTACAAATTAAACCGGTTTACATACAAACCAGTTTTAAAAACTAAATCTAAAAAAAAAAATAAAAAAATATCCCTAACTCCTTCACACCGCCTCCTCCGCACCTCCCCCCCCCCCCCGCTCTGGCTCATCCGCCACCACAACTCCATCTATGAAACTGCCCCGTCGTTTTTTATTCTTCTGCTTCCACATCCTGCTATTCTTCATCTTCTGCTTATCTCTGAAACCCAGTTTTCAAAACATAATTCAAACTTTCATCGAAAATTCTTTTAATCAACTCCTTTACCATAAACAGAGACAAAATCAGAATGAAGAGAGGGAGAGAGAGAGATATTGCCGCCTCCACTCATGACCACCACATCTGCTTACAAACGCCTCCACTGCTTCTCGTTCCCTGCCCATTAATAAATCTGTAAACAAAATAAAAACCAATCACAAATTTATAAGAAGTTGACAAGAGAATAACAGAGCAGATAAGAGGAAGGTGAAGTGAGTTGACATGTGGTGGTGGTGGTGAGGAGGTGAAGCCAACGCAGATCTTAACCAGAGACATACCAGTTGCTACGACCACCAGCTCTGCCAAAAAAAAACAGATTCAAAACAGAGAGAGAGAGACAGAGAGAGAGAGAGGTGACTGTGGTGGTGAAGACTGACAGAATCGAGCCTCTTCCCATGTCTAGATTCAAACACAGAGAGTGAGGGAGAGATAGAGGTTAGACTCGGAATCCTTAATCAATGCCAGAAAATGGAATCAAGTAAGTGTTTATTGAGATGTGTTGTATGTGGGGAGAGATTAGGAGACTGAGACAGAGAAACATGAATGTGTGAGATGAATCATTTCTGTGAGTGAGGTTAGGAGAGTAAGAGAGAGAGAGGAGAGAATGCGATGTGCGTAGGAAGAAAGAGATCTGAGACAAGAGGAGAAAAGAAAAAAAAGAAAAAAAAGAGAAAACATTTCAACCATTGATTTAATTGCATCCGACGGCTTAAAGAGTTATCCGAGTGATGATAGTTGATTATTCCATAGTTTTCCTTTTTTTAACTGTTAGCCAATAGAAACAAAGTGTGAGGATAGATAACAAGATTGATTGTAGGCCTTTGATTTTGAATAAATCAATGGCTGAAACAAAAATAGTATAAAATTGTCTTTTTGTAATTATAATTGCTATAAAATTATTGAGAGTTTGAAAATTATATTATGAATATGGGGAATTTATGTATATATGATATTAGATGTTTGAGAATAGTATATTAAGTAAAATTAATGATGTAAGATTAATAAAATTAAAGTGAGTTTAGGGTTTGGAAAATAGTGTTTTGGGTTTAGATTTAGAGTTATGTATATGGTTTTGAGTTTTAGAATAGATTTGGAGTTTAAGTTTAAAGTTTATATTATAAGTTTGAAAAGATTTAGATTTATGACTTATGTAGAGTTTATGTTTGGGGTTTAGGGTCTTAGATTTAGGGTGTAGATTTGAAATTTAGTGTTTGAGGTTTAAATTAGAAATTTAATATTAAATTTTTAAAGTTATTAAATTTTGGGTTTAAGCTTAAGATTGAAGTTTTTAAAAAATTATGTCTAGGGGTTTAAACCCTATACTACATTGTATATAAGTTTTGGGTTTAGATTTAGAGTTATGTATATGGTTTTGAGTTTTAGGATAGATTTGGAGTTTAAGTTTAAAGTTTAATATTATAAGTTTGAAAAGATTTAGATTTATGACTTATGTAGAGTTTAAGTTTGGGGTTTAGGGTATTAGATTTAGGGTTTAGATTTAAAATTTAGTGTTTGAGATTTAAATTAGAAATTTAAGATTAAATTTTTAAAATTATTAAATTTTGAGTTTAAGCTTAAGATTGAAGTTTAAAAAAAAAATATGTTTAGGGGTTTAAACCCTATATTACATTATATATATGTTTGGGGTTAGGGTTTAGGTTTTTTTTTTTAAATTACAAAATACAAATAAACAAAATAAATTATAAATCAAAATTTGTTTAGGGTTTAAAGCATCCTTTAATTATAATTTTGTATCCTTTAAGTTTATACTCAAACATATAAATTAAAATGTAATTTTTTTGCAATATATGATGATGACATTTTACATCTAATACAATTATTTTGAAAAAATAAACTGATTTATGATATAAATGTGCATATTGTCATAGCTACGAAGATTACAGACCACCACAAAAAGAAACCCACTAGGATCATGAATTGCTACATCATCCACCAGAACTCCAACGAGAGACAGTCACTTTAACTTACTACCCGATACACACCGAAACATAAAACAACTTGAATCAGAAAAATCAAAAGAAGCAAACAGCTTGAATCTGCAATCTCCGGATTGATTTGCTCCAACAACAGTGCAAGATCCTTAACCAATAACACCTAATACATGAGAACATCATAATGAGCATATATGATTAAGAAAACGTTGGTAGGACTCACTTTGGCTGCAAAAGAAGAAGATTATTTTGTGAACAACAATCTAAGACCCATGAAAAGTGGATGACATCTCGTTGACGTTTTTTCTGCCTGATACTTTATTCCTGAAATAATAAATCTCATTGTCATGCTCTTTAATTGAAACAGTTACAACATGTTATAAATTAATCATCAGTGCAAAAAGAGTTGGGTAAGAAATCAATACGAAATTGACATACCACTGCTTTCCACTGCAAAGCAGTGAGTCACTGAATTGTTCAAGTTCATCGAGAACTTCCCTCCATTCTCAACCACCCTTTTGTGGAATGTATCAAGAGAATGAAATTATTGCCAAACTGAGAGGGCACAAGAGACACATTCTTTTTCTCTCCTCTCTTGGAGAATTTAGTGACTTTGGGATTGTCATGAGTGCTTTCGGATTCTTTCTGTTTCTGTGTAGTGCCGTTACTTGAGTTCACCAATTCCACAAAAGCTGCAAACTCAACATCAGTGTGACTTATAAAGCGTTTAACTTTTGATCTTTAATTAGTTTCTTTGGTTTGCTTACTCACCTTGCACATCGATCTCAAACTCTAATCTCTGCTCCCATGTCATCTTCTCCAACCAAGCTTCTCATCTTCTTCAACATCAAAAGTCACATCAACTCCTACGGACCATCTCTAAGTGTATTAGTAAGTGTCAAGTATGTAAAACTAGACTCTGATCAAAGCTGAGACAGAGTTAAGACAAACAGAAAAAAGAAAGTACTGAGAGTGAGAGACTAACCGATTGGTGTTAACTCCGACCAAGCAACAGCAATGCGTTCTAATTTGTGAAAAAGGAACACAAGAATCTACAAGAAGAAGAAGCACGTACGATAGTTACCTTCTGGATAAAGCCTCTCTCCTCCTCCTCCGCCATCTCTGTTTGTAGCTCAAATCTGACTCGAGTCAAGCGTTGCCGACGAAGCTTTAATCATGGCTGAGAGAGATAGACAAAGAGAGGGTTGAACTGAGGAAGCTTGAATCGTGAGAGGCTGATTCGAGTCAATCTCTGTGTATAGATCTGATGATTTTGTGATTTTAGGTTTATCACAATCGTGAGACAGAGGTTTGAATAACTACATGGAGATTGATTTTAGGCCCCAAGTTAAAAAACAATCAATGGTCGAAAATTAATCAATCAAAAAAAGAAAACAAAACTATTCTATTATATAAAATCTGGAAAAAAATAACTTAGAATATTTTGATTAAAATTATAGATATACAATAGCATTTAATTTTGGATATGCAATCTTACGGCGCTTACACTTAGCAAATTAACGCGCCTATTTTTTTCATTTTCCCGCGATAACATTTATAGCGTTTTTAATTGATAAACGCTATAAAAAAAGCAAGTGTTGATATACAATAGCTGAAATGCCAAAAACGCTATGCTATGATGCTATTAATACCCACATTTCCTGTAGTGAACTTTACGTAGCAGAATTCGGAATAATAGCTAGATGGACAAAGATAGACTTACTCCACATAAGGTTCCATTATTGCCATATTCTGAATAATAGCTAGATGGACAATGTTTTTATCCTTCTCAGAAAGAACACAACTAGTAGCTGCGGATATTGGACGTCCCTCCAGAATAGAGCTGCTCTCGAACTCAGTATTTCTATCAACTTTCTCCTCAACACTTGTTGTCTTCTTCAAGAACTGACCGCAGAATCTCATACATTCCTCAGCGAGATACGCTTCAGCAATACACCCTTCTGGTCTTGCAGGGTTTCTGACAAAGTGTTTCAGCACTTTCATGTACATGTGTAAGATAAAGGTTACGGGTATGATCATTGACTGCATAATATACCAACTAGTAAGTTAGAATTTGTACCTTTCAAATGGATACATCCACCGGAAATGTACTGGTCCACATAAACGAGCTTCCCTGCCTAGATGAACTGTTAAATGAACCATTATATCGAAAAATCTTGGAGGGAAAAAACTCTCAAACATGCAGAGAGTTTCCACAATTTCAGTTTCCATTATTGAAATTGTCTCTCTATCAATCACTCGCTGACAGAGATGATTGAAGAATGCACATAGACGTCCAATAGCTATCCTAACACCCTTTGGTAATAAACCTGTTGACAAAGAAACATTGTATATCAGATTCAGGACACCTAGTTCTTTAACATACAAAATAAAAAGACAATAAGTTAATACCTCTACTTGCAACCGAAAGAAGCTGTTGCATCAAAACATGGTAATCATGTGATTTCAAACCTAATATCTTTGATTTTTCAATCTTAACAAACCTTGATATATTAGAGCAGTAGCCATCCGGACCTTTGAACTCTGATAGACGCTTGCAGAATACTTTCTTCTCTTTACTGGACAAAGACCAAGGAGCTGGAGGAAGGTATGTTCTCTTTCCACGGGGTTGAGGATGCAAATCCTTCCTAATGCCAAGCTGTTCTAGATGTTTTTGAGCGTTCAAACCATCTTTGGATTTACCACAATGCAACAAAGTTGCAACAAGGCTTGCAGCAACATTTCTTTCCACGTGCATCACGTCTATATTGTGTCTCACGGGAAGATCCTAGACGTAGCAAACACAGATAAGAGGAGACAATGTCAAAGATCGCTAAAACAATTGCGAGAAAGGGATATAAAATTAAGTTAGTAAAATACCTCCCAATAAGACAATTTGAAAAAGATTGACCTCTTCTTCCATCTAAATAACTCCTCCTCATCTACTATATCTTCCTCTTCTTCTGACTCACTTAATTCATCATCCGTATTGGATTCAGAAGCAACATGCTCACTAGTCTTTTTCTTCCTTCCAGTTATTTTCACATTTCCGAAG
This sequence comes from Eruca vesicaria subsp. sativa, assembly GCA_932364175.1. Lineage (NCBI taxonomy): Eukaryota > Viridiplantae > Streptophyta > Magnoliopsida > Brassicales > Brassicaceae > Eruca > Eruca vesicaria. Next base: position 116,082 of record CAKOAT010995446.1, read on the forward strand.
TCATTCTTGTAATTTCTGAGTAGTTGCTTTATGTTCTGCCCACTCAGAATCCTTCCTTTTGTCCCATGCTCAGCCTTACCATCAAACCATGCTTTCTTTACTCTATACGCATGTGTGGGAGGCAGACCTTTCCGATGGGAAATGTATACGTGCTTCCTGCAATGAGTCAACCACATACTATCTGTGTGTTTTCCACAAACAGGACAACCCATTTTCCCCTTTACTTTGCAGCCTGCAAGATTCCCATATGCAGGAAAATCTTGAATGGTCCAGAGAAGCATTGCTCTTAACGTAAATGTATTCTGACTGAATGTATCATAGGTTATCTGTCCTTTCTCCCACAGATGGTTTAGATCCTCTATTAGTGGTTCTAAGTATACATCTATATTGTTTCCAGTTTGGTTTGGACCTGGAATCAGCAATGACAACATGATGTTCTCTTCCTTCATACACTTGTCAGGAGCCATGTTGTACTTCACTAGCAAAATAGGCCAAGAACTATAGTTAACATTCTTCATGTCAAATGGATTAAACCCGTCAGTGGAGAATCCTAGCCTCACATTCCTCTCTTCAGCTGCAAATAACGGGTATTTGGCATTCATTTGATCCCAAGTTACAGAATCTACCGGATGTCAGATTTTCCCATCGGTGCTCTTATTACTAAAATTCCACCTTAATTCCTTAGCTATTTCCTCTGACTTGAACATCCTCTTCAGACGCGGAATTATAGGAAAATACCTAAGCACTTTTTGTGGAATACCCATCTTCAAATCACCTGTGCGCTTGTTAATCTTCCACCGTGAAGCATTGCATTTTAGACATTTATCAAGCTTCTGGAACTCCTTTCTAAATAGACCACAGTCATTCACACAGGCGTGTATCTTCTCATACCCCATATCAAACGATCTCAGGAACCTCTTCACTTCGTACAAGGATGTGTGCAAGACATTGTCTTTGGGTAGCATATGTGGCAAAGTCTCAAGCAGCAGATCGAAGCTTCTATCAAACCAACCACTCTGTGTCTTTATCCTAAAGAGTGAAACAATTGCTGAGAGCTTGTTGTACTTTGCACAATTTGGATACAAAGGTGTTTCTGCATCGGCTAACTTTGCAAGAAACTCATCCTCTTTCTTATCTTCACCGTCAGCAACCTCACCTAAGTCACTTTGATTCAAAAGCTCTTCATCAAGAAATTCAGCTGCTTGGTATAACTCTAAAATCTCTCTGTTCCATTCACTTGATTTGCTTCTAGAGTCGGTTCCTGATATCACATCTCCATGATGAAACCAATCATCCTGCATCCTGTAACTCAAATCCATTCCCTTTCTTACAAGATGATCAACGACAACAGTTGCTGAGTGACGATCAACATTGCGACAGTCAATACATGAACAAATGATCAACTCAGATTCCGAAAATGATTCACCAACAGACTTCACAAACTCCCAAGCACCTCTCTCATAACCAGGATCAACTCTACGGTTAAGACAAATGAAAAAATCATAAACCATTAGCAACACGAAACTCATTTAAATCTTCCAATAAACCATTATGTAGATATTGTCATTCTTTACCTGTTAAGATGAGCCCATGACTTTTCAACCATTTCAATGTTCTATCTCATAACCAGAAACAAACAAACACATAAGAATCTCTCAAACACCAAACAAACAGTTTGTCATTCACAAGTAGCAGCACCAAACAAACTAGAACAAAACTAGAACCACAAATCAATTCGTCTTTAAAGCCAAAAGAATCACAATTCACTGCTCATGACATCGAACAAAGAAATCGAGGTATAAAAATAAGAAACAGAAAATTGTAACTCTTTTCTCATTCAAAAGTAACAGAACCAAACGAAGATCTACAAGCTCTTACACACTAAGCATAAGAGAACTAACTAGAACCAAAAATCATTTGTCTTCAACACCAAAACAATCACAGTTCACTACTCATGACATCGAAACAGAGAAATCGAGGTATACAAATAAGAAACATATAATTGTAGCAGTTCAAACGAAATAAAAATGGTTCAAGCTGGAAACAAATCAAACAAATAAAAAACCAAGGGAAATCGAAATCGAAGAAATGAATTAGGGTTCAAAAAGACACAAATTGATTATAGGTTTCATCAAGAATCGGACCGGAGAAGTCGATAAAGCGTGAGGCAGGAAGATCTGGGTGAATTTTGGAGAGATTCTATGCGCAACAAGTTTGCATGTTGATGAACCTATGGCGGAAATAAAGAAAAAAATACTAAGTGTTTTGGAGCCAAAATATTTTACAGCTATAATAGTCTATTTTTTGTTCCCGCTTAATGAAATATTTCCCTCGCTAGAGATTAGTGCTACGAAAAAATGGGCTCGGATTTAACGAGTTTTAGTAGCAGTTGGTGAATTCATGCTACTGTGAACTGCTACTAATGCCCATATTTCTTGTAGTGATAAGAACTATGTGAAGCTTCCTATATGTACTTGTGGTCGTTGTGAATGTGATGCAGCTCATCTTTGGGAGATGTTACATCAGCGAAGTCGGGTAGCTAAGTTTCTTATGGGTCTGAATGAGTCCTATGAACAATCAAGACATTACATTTTGATGTTGAAACCGATCTCCACTATTGAGAGGTGTTCAATATTGTTACTCAAGATGAGAGGCAGCGTGCTATTAAATTATCTACAAAGGTTGATAGTGTGGCTTTCCAGACAATGACGCATGTTTCTTCTCTGTCTACCATTGAGAACAATGTGTATATTGATGCTTACAATACTTTACGTCAGAATCAGAGACTGATATGTACACACTGTGGGAAGAGTGGAGACATACTTCAGAGGTGTTACAAGTTGATTGGTTTTCCTCCGTGTTATAAGAGTAATGGTACTGATTATAAGAATCAGCAGAACCAGAAGAATCAGCAACATCAGCAGCAAACTCATCCTGCACAACAAATGCAGATTACCAATCTTACTGCTTCTCAACAAGCATATGTTATTGCTAATGTGCATTCTGATGTTGGATCTTCTCAGTTTTGTTATGCTCAACCTGGAACTTCTCATGTTACGAGTGGTGGTGTGCGTGCTACACTTCAAGAGTTCACTCCGCAACAAATACAACATTTGATAGCAAAATTGAATTATCAGGTTCGAGTTCAAGAGCCTCCCATTACTTCTACGCGGGCTATGATTACAGATCATGATGCTATGGCTTCTACTTCTTCCTCTGGTATAATTCCTTTTCCCTCTACAACCGTTAAGTATGAAAGTCATATTCTTACCTTTCAAGACCATTTTCTTTCCACTATCCATTCATTTCTTCCACGAGATGCTTGGATTATAGATAGCATGGCTTCTAGTTATGTGTTCAGATATATCAATGTTTACGGAGCTTACACCAGTTCATGATGTCATGGTCACATTACCTAATGGTACTAGAGTTCCTATCATGCATACTTGCATAATACGCTTGTCTGATTCATTGATTTTATATGATGTTTTGCACGTTCCTGCATTTCATTTTAACTTGATAAGTGTGAGTGTTCTTTCCGGAACTTTGTTTTGTTCTGTCCATTTTTTTTTTCAAATATTTGTTTGTCCCAGAAACTTGCACAGGAATTGATGATTGGAAAATATAATATCTTTCACAATCTATACATTCTTGAGAAGCCATCCCTCTCAACATGCATCATCACCTACTATGATTTTCTATGGATCTCTGTTGTCTGATGAGAATTTGTGGCATCTTCGTTTAGCACATATGTCATCTTCTGTGTTACAGAGAGTCTTACCATCTTCGTTGAAGTCTTCATCTCAGTCTTTCGAGTCTCATTGTCAAAGAAGAGAGTAGGTTTAAATACAAACAAGTAATACCCTTAACGAAAATAAATTCACGTATTGTTTTATATATTTTAGTTGACGAACATCAAACTGAATTTGATTTACAAAAAGATCATAATATCATTTCACAACTAAATTTAATAATCTATAAATCACAAATACATGCTTATAATATTATATAGATAAATATAAGGACACATTAAAAGGAGAAAAAAATTAAATAACAAAACAGAAACACAAAAACAAAAAATAACAAATACTACCTCTTTTCCAAATGAATAAAGTTATGGGGGGAAATTTTTTATAAAGATACACTTTTTTAAGAATTTTCTTCTATTTTACAATAGTAAATTATAATTTAAAAAATAATAATAATAGATTTTTTCAAATTAATATTTGTTTACTTTTACTGGAAATATTTGTTATTTCTTTCGTTTTGGGTAGAGTCGTGGAGATGTATGAGCCGATCAATTCAAATTAAACAACAGAGCTATGTGAAATTTACAAATGAGCTCAAGATCGGTGTTCAAACCGAGTACGGTCTTTTATCAGTGAGAAGGGTGACGGAACTCGTCGGTGGGTTATGACAAAGGCGGTTATGCTATAAGTGGCGAAAGAGTAGATTTATTAATGAAAGAGTTCGGTTTACAAATAAGAAAACAAGAGGCGAGGCGGCGTCACTCAGAGAACTCAGCTGTGTCGTACAAGTAAGAAGAAATTACAAGAGCGAAAACCCTAATTCTAGCCGCCTTGTGAATGGAAGTGATTTTGGATCCCCTTCTTGTTGCCCTCTCTCCTCTTTTTATAGCAGTATCCCCTTGACCCTGCGAGCTAGTCGCGCGTATAGAGAGCCTTTTGCCAAACGGACCTTGGTCGGCCCGCTAAGGTAAGTACCCTAGCCAAATGTCGCTAACTCGGTTAATCGCGGGGATTATTCGAGTTAAGCTAATCATGCTTGCTAATAAACGAGGTGTTACCTCGTTGAGCCAGAGCCCGAATGGGCCGAGCCTGGTATTTAGTGTGCCGTATGAAGGGGAGTATTCCACCACCTACAGTAAGTCCCACATATCTGTAGCCGAGTTAAGACTTAAGTCGGGGCGGATTTTGTTGATTTGGTCCACTGAATAATTGGGTCGGTTAGTACGCTCCGATGCTTCTTCGGGCATTAGTTCGTTTCTTTCGTTATGTTATTCGGTCGTCGTTCGGATGCCAGCACGTTCGCTAAGTCGTTAGATTTGAACTAGTTGCTTCCACAGCCGTTAGATCGTTAGCTCGAAATTCGACTTTGGCATGCTCGCTGTCCTCGGAACTTGACTTTGGCATGCTTGTTGATATGTTGTGTTTTTGACATATTACACACATAATTTTCTTATCATATTTGTGCTTTCCTGGAGTATTCTTAGTATGTTTTGAGTTATTTGAAGTGTAGAACGAGTTGGAATGCACCAGAAGGAGCATATGGAAGAAAGAATACAAAAACCAGAGTTTTCCATCGTGGAGCACCCATGCGGAGCAAACCCCGATTTGCTCCCGAAAAATTATGGAAACTTCTAATTAATTTCGGGATTTGCCCTAATCATTCTATTTTCTTCTCCCAGCCGCCTGTGGCCTTGGGACATATTCTATTCTATTTTTCCTAAACAGACTACGCTTCTTTGAGAGAGAAGAAACTTTAGAACCCTTGGATATTGTGATTTTGATACTTGTAAAGGGGGAAGATCATCTCTCTTGATTTAGAGAAGAATCCTCTGAACCCTATTTATATTTTATCTGCAATAATATTCATGTCCTCTTCATCTCTTGACTTTGTGTTCTGTGTTGTTATGACTGAGTAGTCGATCTTGTTAGCCTAGGGTTCTAGGGTGTTGATTCATTTAACTGAACATAGATAAGCCACATTACCGCCTTTGCTCTCTACTGTTCTTACTGCTGATACTGATTTGATCACTTAGTATTTGATTCCAAGTTTAATCTTTTATCATTAATCCTGAATTAGGTTGCTAGATCTGTTGAGAGCAAGCATCACATCCCTGGTCAGCGAAAGTAGATATCGGGGTGTGATGTGAGCATATTAGGTATGTGCTTAATGTTTGCTGTTGAGTATTGATCCACGCGAGAGCATAGGTACCATTGCTCCTCTGCGAAAGGAGCACACCTGCGAGAGCAGGGTGTTCTAGTTAAGAAATCTGAGTTCTAGGCTGCACTTAAAAAGCTTGAATAATTGTTTGGTTCAGCATGGTTAACACCCAATGAGACACCCTAGGTTGACATCCTTATATCCTGAAATTAAAACCCAATTTAATTATTTGTTTCTCACGATTTGCTTCTTTACAACACTTAATCGTTTTAGCTTGAATTTGATTCTATAGAAATAAAGTGTAATATTTGGTCTCTGTGGATTCGATCCTAAAGTGCTACATCAACATACCATTTGATTGTGGTAGTGTGCACATTAGGTTAATTGGTGTGCGTTCGCACCTAATATCAATTTGGCGCCGTTGCCGGGGACCAATAATTTTACCTTTATTTTTTGGCAATTTTTCTAGTCTAAAACATCTAACTTGCTCTATCTTTTCTTTGCTTGCAGCTGATGTTCCAGGTGTATGACCAGTAAAAATACTCAGGTCCATTAGTCACGCTCAGCAACGAACAGTTAGTAAGATTAGAAAGAACCAACAGACAACAATCGAGGCCGATTCACGCCACAATGGGCGATCACGACGACCAGAATGATCTCACTGCAGCATTGGCTCTGATGCAACAGCAAATGCTCCAGATGCAGCAGACCATTCAAGCACAAGAAGCTGCTCGCAATCAGCAGGAGCAAGCTGCTCAAATCGGTGAGCGAAATCTGCCGTGGAACATCCTTGCTACGCGTTCCGCGATTGCTCCACCACCCTGTGCCAGACAAGACTTCGAGATCAAGCCTGCTATGATCAATCTGGTGCAGAGGAAGATGTTCCATGGGCTCCCAGCTGAGATACCTATGGATCACATTGAGGCTTTTGAAGAAATCTGTAGCTTCACTCGCGCTAATGGAGTACCTCCTGATTGCATCAAGTGTATGCTCTTTCCATTCTCTCTAGCGGACAAAGCTTCAAGATGGCTCAAGTCGCTCCCTACAAGCTCTCTCACTACATGAGAGCAGGTCAGATCAGCCTTCTTGGGACACTTATACACCAAGTCTAAAACAGAAACTCTCAGGAATAAGATCTCTTCTTTCAAGCAGCACGCAAATGAACCATTCAATGATGCGTGGGAGCGATTCAATGACTCTCTTAGGGAGTGCCCTCATCACAGATTTGAGAAGGATCACGTTCTGGGTATGTTCTATGATGGTGTTGAGTGGGATTTCAGCAATGCTCTGAATGCTGCGAGCAAGGGAGACTTCATGACACAGACCACAGACGGTGCGTTCGAACTGATAGAGAACATGGCTGCTAGTTCTGCGAACAAAAACCCAGAAAGAGATCGCTCCAAGAAGGTGAACAGTGTTGATGGTCAGTGGAAAGATGAGCTCACTGCCAAGGTTGATCTGCTCCTAAAGAGCAGTGAGGGGCAAGTGATGTACATGGACGAGGCTACACCAAAGCAAATAGCGAATGATCTTGCTTCTGAGGGAGGAACAAAGGGAGTGAATCATCAAGAGGTTCTGTGCATCAATAGTCAGGGGTATGTCCAGAGTCGGAACTACTATCAGAACCCCAACTACTGGAGCAACCCTAACCCGCTCTGGGGATCAGATGCAGCGAAATCAGCAGCAAGGTGCTCCGCAGCAGAGAGGTTTCCCTTCGAGTTTCCAAGGCAAGACTTTTGTCTTCAACCAAGCTCAGAACCGATTTCAAAGCCAGAACCAAAATCAGAACCATCAGAATCAGCAGAGTAACCCGCAAGGTGCTCGAGCTAATTCAGGCAGTGGACAGAGTGAGATGAAAGTCTTAGGGAACATGATGCAGCAGCTGCTCCAGAGTCAACAGATACAGGTCAAGGCGTTGAACCAAGCTACTTCTGAAATCAACACAAAGATGGACAACATGTTCACTGAGCTCAACACGAAATATGACACAGTGACTAGTCACATGCGCCAGATTGACATTGCTCTAGCTCAGACTGCAGAGAGTGTCAAGAGACAGCAGGGGAAGCTCCCTGGAAAAACTGATAGAAATCCAAGGGAGTGTTATGCAGTGGAATTGAGAAGTGATAGGCAGCTCAATGATCCAACAACAAGGCGATTTACTGCTGCAGAAAAAGCTAAGGAGAAAAAATCAGAGCAACCTGCTGAGGTCGCTCTGACTACTCCGGATCAACCTGCTGAGACTGCTCCAGACGAAACAGAGCAACCTACTAGCTCTGCAGAGACTGCTCTCGACGAATCTTCTGAGACTCCATCAGCTCGGGTCTATGTTCCTAAGGTTCCCTACCCAATCCCACCCAGATATCTTAGGGATTCCATTAGTGAAGAGCAACTGACAGGTTTTAACAAGGTTGTGAGAAGACTTCCTAAAGAACTTGCATTTGAAGATGCTCTGCAGATTCGCCCATTGCTCAAGTTCTTTAAAATTGTAGAGAGACTCAAGAGGAGATCAAAGCCCTCTATACCAAAGCACTGTCTACACCAGCACTGAAGGTACTGCCTAAGGTTAATGATCCTGGAAAGTTTGTTTTCCCATGTTCCATCGCAGGAACAACCTTCAACGACGCTATTTGTGACTCTGGTTCTTGTGTTAATCTCATCTCAAGGGCTATTGTAGATGATTTGGGTATTTCTGAACGTTCTCAGCTGACCCTGACCTTTGCAAACTCTTCTAGAGCAGTCCCATATGGAACCATCCACTGCCTTCATGTCCAAGTAGGGAACTGCGTTGTTCCTGCTGAGTTTCAAGTTGTTGAGATGGATAAAGATCATGAGATGCCTTTGATATTTGGAAGGACATTCATGGTTACTGCTGGAGCAACCATGATATGCCCAACAAGAGAGTCTGCTTCTCCAACATCAACAAGAAAGTTTTCTACAATGATGTACCCACCAGATATTCCTCATCACACGCCTCTTGCATCTCCAACTTTCCAATGTGTTTTTGAGAGAAAAGAAGATAAGTTCTAAACTTAGGTCTCCAATGTATTTATAGAAGCCTAAAAACGAGCATAAAAGTTGGGTCTTTTCGTTTGTAGCGACATGCTCTGGTCGCTACAGCACATAGAATTTTCTGAGGATTTTCTCGTAGCGACATGCTCTGTTTGCTACAGTGGTCGCTACAGACTCTCGGCTCTCTTCCTAGCGACATTGTCTGGTCGATATAGCTTTTGGTCGCTACAGGGTTGATATGCCTCCAGTAGATAGATCATGACTTCTTCAATACAGCTCCAAATGACTTGAAACCACTTCCATTAGAAATATAACTAAATTACCCATGTCTTCCCAAAATATGAGCTTCAAAAGTTATCTTTAAGGTCTCCATCCATTTTCATCTTTAACCCTCTTTTGGATCACAATGCTCCCAAACACCTCCATTCACTCCATGGCACACTCCAATACCTAATAAGGACATATGAATGCAATATGAACCTAAATCTGTCTTAACCATAATCTATATGATGATTTATGTACAAAATGAAATGCTAAAACTATGCAAATATGCCTCATATCAAGTATGAGGTGAAGTGCAAGGGTACATCCAAACCGTTCTCTAAAGTCAGAGCCATTCTCACACACGAGCTGAAGGAGAAAGGAAAAGCTCATGTTAAAGGGTTGTTGAGCAGGGTTTTGAAGCTGAACATATCTAATTGGGGAGCTTGTTTTGGAACAAGCCCTCTTGCTCAACCAGAATGATCCCCATCACCAAGTCAAGCTAGTGACTTTAACCAAGCACTTGGTGGGAGGCAACCCACTGGTGAGTTTAAATTGTTTTTAGAATTTTTCTTTAGTTTTTATTTTTCTTTTATTTCACTGAGTTTCAGGTAACAAAAAAAAAACAAGATGCCTCTGTTCTACCGACAGAGCACACCCAAGGAGCAAATCGACCCTGCTCTGTCGGGTTGCTCCGCGCCAGGTAAGTATCAGGTAAGTCTTGTTGGCTGCCTCTAGGTTTATTTTCACACCATAGACGGTGTGAAGTAAGTCTGGGGGAGGCACCTGTGTGTTTCTGAACTCTATTTGCTTCTTTTTGTTTCTTGAGTCAGTCATGTTTCTGTTTTCATTTATTGAGTCAGTCCTAGGATCGAGTCAGTCAAACTTATGTGGGAATCAGGACCTTATTTTATGATGCTTTCTAACCACCTCGTGCTCCAAGTATCTTATTCAGTGACCTTAACAGTGATGAAAGACGTTCACCTGGACCTGAAACACTCCCTGACTTTACCTCACCTTGCTCTCCAGAAGATTTCTGCTTGTAGAGGTTATTCTGGAAAGACTTAAACTCCACCTAACTTGAACCTAATATTGACTTAAATATTCTTGTTATGGGCGTTAGATTAAGGAAAAGAGATTACACTCAGGACATCTTAATTCTTTCTATCCATCTTGTTGATCCTGAGTGGCTAGCTCATCTTTAGCTTGTTCCCACCATGAACCTTAAAACCTTTGTTTCACCCTCATGCATTCTGTTTTTAAGTTTCATATGTGCAGATATGTGCAAAAGGGCTGGAGAGGAAAGGATCAACACTGCTCTCACTCGTTTTGCTCACAGACTACGCTTCAGATCAAAGACGTACATGATCCGACAAGAAGAGAGCAGTCAGTAGGGGTGATCTGACAAGAAGAGAGTAGTCAGTAGGGTGATCCGAGCAGAAAAGATCAAATGGTGAAAGAAGTGCTAAAGTCAGAACCACCAGGGGCACAATATATGTAATTACCTCCTTCTCGTCATCATCATCATCAGAATTCGTCATGTCTTCTTTTTCTTAAAAAAAAAAAAAATTCTCAGTATTATCTATGTCCCAAGAGTTCTAAAAGATGATGAGAAGGAGAAGAACCGAAACATTGCCCCTGGTCGATCAGAGAAGCAAATAACTGAAGTGGGAATGAAACATTGTGTAGAAGGAGTGATCTGAAGGGAAGAGAGCAACCTGTCAAAGAAAAGAGGAACAAGGAGTGATTTGCTCTGCAGAGAAAACGAGTGAGGGTTCATGGAGATCAATGGATCCATCCTCTCTGGCAATCTTGTGTGATATCCTGCATCCTCAACAAAGACATGGTAAACCCTAAACACTTGTTAACTCCACTTTAAACACTGAAAAAGCCTATCTCATACCTAGACCGTTTACCCTGAATAATGCCTATGACAAGAAGCTCACACTGATCTTAAATGAATATAAGGAGTTTTTGTCTAGAAGGTTTGACTTTTGCAGGTTTGAGATATAGAGTATGGAGCCGATTTGAACAACAGTCAGTGGGGTTCTGGTAAGGGTGTGTCGTCTTAGTATGTCTGCTTATATGGTTCAGAGATTTGTGGTTAAAGTATGGTTGCTGAAATGAGAGAGTTCCCACACTTTCAAACCTTTCCCACTGATCTGGAACTTCACATTGTTTGAGGACAAACAAGGATCCAAGTCTGGGGGAATTGATATGTTGTGTTTTTGACATATTACACACATACTTTGCATATCATATTTGTGCTTTCCTGGAGTATTTTTAGTGTGTTTTGAGTTATTTCAGGTGTATAACAAGTTGGAATTCACCAGAAGGAGCATATGGAAGAAAGAATGCAAAAACCAGAGTTTTTCATCGTTGAGCACCCATGCGGAGCAAACCCCGATTTTCTCCCGAAAAATTATGGAAACTTCTAATTAATTTCAGAATTTGCCCTAATCTTTCTATTTTCTTCTCCCAGCCGCCTGTGGCCTTGGGACATATTCTATTCTATTTTTTTCCTAGACAGACTACGCTTCTTTTGAGAGAGAAGAAACTTTAGAACCCTTGGATATTGTGATTTAGATACTTGTAAAGGAGGAAGATCATCTCTCTTGATTTAGAGAAGAATCCTCTGAACCCTATTTATATTTTATCTGGATCTCCGTGATCCCCTAGGCGGGGGTCGGTAGTCCGTGCTCGATCTCGCCATGCTCAAACCAGGTGACCTCGCCCTACTCGGACCGGCCGAGCTCGCTGATTCAGTAGAGGAAGACCTTTGTCCGAAGGTTCCAACGCACTACAGTGGTATGGGGGTCTTTGAACGAGAATCCGCGGTTCCTCAAGAAATGCTCCATCCCGCAAATGCGCAATCGTGGACCAACACAGAGAGAATGCGGTCGACCATCAAGTCGGTAGAGTCTCTGCTCGTGGCTCGTAATGTCGTGGGCGTTACCTACGTAATCCCAACCGCGGATCAGCGCTCATGGTCACCGCCAGTTGGTTACCAATGCAACTACGAGTCTTACTTCAAAGGCAATACCAAGCTTTGGTTTCCGTTGCCTCGCCTCGTGACATCGTATGTCTCGCGTCGAGGTCTCGCCTTAAGTCAGATGGTAAATGGAGCGTTTCGCATCATGGTTGCACTTATGGTCATGACGGCTGAGATCGGAGTCTCCTTATGTGTTTATGTATTCGAGCAGTTGACGACCGTATCCCGTTTAAATCATGGTCTATTCTTGGTCAGGATGAGGCAAAATCACAACATCATCACTGGTCACCCGGATAAGACCCTGAACTGGAAATGTTACTACTTCTTCGTCAAGTTCGACCAGTTCGCTTTTGTCGATCCTCCTGATGACGAGTTTAGGACTTATTGGAACAGTGAAGCCGGAAGCTAGCTCGCCTCGATCAGTATTAATCTGTGCTTAGTCTAATAATCTTTTTCTTGTGCAGATCCGCATCCCAACTTCTATCTGACCGGCGCCGCCATTCCTCTGTCATTCCTCTTTAACGCCCGAGATTTAGTCGATTTGGGTCATCGTAAATGGCTTGATATCAGCGAGGAGAGGATTCAACGGGCGATAGATCGTATCAACCGAGGTAAAGAGGAGCACACTTGATCTTTTGTTTATCCTTTGTGTAGCATATTTCCTACGTTGTTGCTTGGGCAGGTGATTGGATAGAGAATTTTGGTACGAAGCCAAGCCCGGGAGGAAAAGGTCAAATCTTTTTTCAAGAGAAGAGCAGCGAATTATCAACCAAGCATTTGCAATGAAAGATCTTCAAGATCTCTCTAAAGCTATCAAGGAGAAGCGAGGAGGGGCCTCCCAAGGAAGTGCACTGATGGGGATAATCGACGGTTTTGATCTCGGGGGAGGAATGCCGTCTGGCGACGTAATTCCCCCGCCTGCTAGTTATCGCGGGTGCATCCAACCCATCATCCGGGGGTTCGAAAAGGCCGTGGGTCGAAGAGACCGAGGATCAGGTCGATGGAATTGACGTGGTTGACGATAACCCACCCGCAGACTCTCCTGCCAAGAAAAGGAGGAGGAAGAAGAAGTCTAAGCTCGTTGAAGATGAGTCTGCGTCTAAAGACGCTCCAAGCGCTCATGACGACACGAATGTGAGTCATCCTCCTGAAGAAGAGGTTGATGAGGGTCGGGATCTTGATGCGTTGAACCTGACGACTGAGGACCCTCCGCCCGAGCAAGACGCAGTTCTTCCTGATGGTTCGAAGAAGAAGAAGAAGAAGAAGAAAAGTAAGAAGAAGATACTTCCGATCCGAGGATACTTCCGAACTCCGATTAACTAGTCTTTTGGGAAGCCTATCTGAATATAGCTCGCCTCAAGGAAGCGGTAAGTCATTTCTCTTCCCCTTCTCTTTGGCGTGATGGTCTTGTCTTGCATCACTTACGCCAAAGGTGTTTGCTCGGAGGCTGATGATGGCATAAATGCTTTGGTCGGGAAATATGATGCCGAGCTCAAGGAGACGTATGTCAGTCTCGGAGAGGCTCACGACACGATCGATACTGAGCGGAAATGTTCCATTACACTCGAGGCTTCGCTCGCTGACTCGGAAAACATAAGAGCTGAAGCAGTCGAGCGGGCTGAAATCCGGGAGAAGGAGCTTGAGGACATTTCCAAGGAACTGGAAGCCGTTAAGGCTGCGTCTGTCGAGCTTGAGAAGAAGAAGGCCGAGTTGGAGTTGAATATGGCCAATGCTATAAAAGAGAGGGATTACAAGGCTACTCACCTGAGGGGATCCATGGTCCTTGAGGTTACTCATGAGCGAGCTAGGACTCAAGCCGAAATGGCTAAGAAGGCGAATGCTCGCTTCGAAAGGATCAAGGCTCGCGAGGAAAAGTTGGAGGTGTACAACGATGCACGGTATCTTTAGAGTCAGGCTTTCGGGACGCAAAAATGTTTGGAGATGCTCAAGGAAGAAGGTGAGGCAATTCCTCAAGCAAAGATAAATTCCTTCCTTGAGGAAGAGAAAACTCGTAAGGCGGAGGCCGAGAGGCTTAACCCCGAATCTCCCGACCAAAGGGATTATTTTTTGGATTATTTTTTGTCTTCGTTGGTGCTGAGCTCGAAATACGTCGATGAGACTGCTCTTTCCTACATAGTGGCCGGCTATGAAAAAGCTCCGAACACTGGGTTCGACCCGAGTTGATCGAACATGGACCAACTCGACCCCGAAGTCGCTGCTCGTCTTCGCTCTCCTGCCGGCTCGGGGCGCGTCTGGCACTTCGACGTCTCTTCTGGGGAAGTTAATGAGTCGAGTCTCGACGGTTCTGGGGATGGCAAGGGCAGATCTCTTGAAAGTGACAAAGCTAGAGCTAACCCGGCGGATCTAGAGGGTGACAAGGGTACGAGTCGGCAAGCCACGAGTCGTCCAACCTCATCAACGAATGCCTCTCGGGTTTGAGAGTTGGATACTCGCGATGATGGTGATGATGCCGCGATATCCAAGGAGTAATTGTCTTTTCGTAACGAATTTTCCTTTCACTCTGTTTGTGGAGTTATTTTTCGGCTTTTGATTCCGCGGCTGTACGAATTTTTAAGACTGTTTCAATATTTTCCCCGGGGTCTTTTGTCTTTTTATGAACCTTGGACTCGGTTTAAAATTTGCCTTAGCACATTTTTGTTGAGTTTGTTTTAGTTTTAGTCGATATCCCCAGGCGAGCGTTCGTCTCGAGATTTTAAATTCAAAGAGGGGTTATCAGAGTTCGTTAGTCTCCAAAGTAACTCCCGTTAAAACTTAAAACTCTTATTTAGGGCGTTGCTCGGAATTGCAATGTTGCTATCCGAGTTTAACCTTTCTATCTCGTTCGCGTGCTACTCGTCGGTTAGGTGTAACCTCGACTATGCAGCAATGTTAAGATTATTTTAAATTAGGCCGACAAGGATTTCAAATTGTCACGAAGTAATTCCGTAGAGTTTGTAGGTTGGCCGATCCCCACTCTAGGAGTTATCACAAAATCGAACTTGGTCGTCTCTTCGTTAGTCGGAGTTGACTGCGACTAATGGAGCTTGCTGGATAAGCCTGATCAGGGCATATTCGGCAAAGTCGTGCGAGTGCCAATACACGGTCCGCGGTTCCTTCTCATTCTGGAAGCTGGGATGTAGGCATCGTGATGGATTTTTTTTTTTGAGTTATAGCTGGACTGGTTAAGGCTGCCTACGTACGTCCGGGGAGGATCAAGCCATTCGTAGTTTGGTTTGCCGAGTAGAAGTGGCTTGCGTGGCTCATCTACTCGGTGAGTGAAAGTGGCTGTGCCGCACATTCACTCAGTTTGCAAGTTAAAGTGACTGAAGAGTCATTAACTCAGGTTTTTTTTAGTGAGGGGTGAAGTTCATTACTCGGCGTAATAACACCGTAGGTTCATGGAGTTCCAAGCTCGTGGAACTTCCTCGCCGGACGAAGTTTCGAGATGGTAAACGCCTGGTCTTACAACCTTAGTGATTTTGTTAGGTTCTTCCTAATTCGTGCCGAGCTTTCCGGCGTTTGGCCCCTTGGTATTTTCGAAAACCTTTTGTAGAACGAGATCTCCTAGGTCAAGGGGTCGGGACCGCACTTTCTTGTTGTAATAACTTTCGATCTGATGCTGGTAATTCTGGATACGCAGGAGGGCCTGATCTCGTCGTTCTTTGATAGCGTCTAACGCGTCGAGGAGCATGTCGCTGTTGAGTTCGACGTGCTCCGGCATTCTTGATCGTCGTAGAGTGGCGACATTTACTTCGGCCGGCGACATGGCTTCGACTCCGTGAGCGAGAGAGAACGGTGTTGTCTTGGTAGCTCCTCTCGGAGTTGTCCTGTGCAACCAGAGAACTCCGTCTAGCTCGTCTACCCAGTGACCCTTCTTTAGGTCGAGTCTCTTTTTGATTCCACCAATGATGGTTTTGTTCAACGATTCAGCCTGTCCGTTACTCTGTGGGTATCTTGGAGTGGACGTGTTAAGACGGATTCTCCATTTGGAGCAGAAGTCGCGGTACTAGTGGGAGATTAACTGCGAGCCATTGTCTGTTACGATTTCGTATGGGAGGCCGTGACGGCAGATGATATTCTTCCATGCAAACTTATGGACTTCTTTCACCGTGATGTTAGCGTAGGAATCGGCCTCGATCCACTTCGTAAAGTAGTCAGTGAGAATGAGGATATAACGCGGGCCGACAATATTCATTCCCCATCGCATAAAGGGATATGGCACTGTCATAATTCGGAGCATCTTGGTCGGGCAGTGGATGGTCGACGCGTGCCTTTGGTACTTGTCCCATCGTCGCGCATATGATTCGCAGTTGGAAACCATCGTTGGCCCGTAAAAACGTAAGATTTTGACCTTGAGGGCGAGAGCTCGTCCGCCGGAGTGGTTGCCTCCTGCTCCTTCGTGAGTTTCAGCCATGACGAGGTAAGTCTCTTCACCAAGAAGACAGCAGAGAAGGGTTTTGTTCGCGGTCAGTCGGTGAAGTGAGCCTTCAAGGACAACGTAGTTTGCACTGCATGCTTTTAATCGCCTGGCGTTCAACTTTTCTGCGGGAAGTTTTCCATTGGCAAGGAAATTGATGAGCTCGGTTCGCCAGACAGGTGTGGTCTTCTTGGTTTGTTGAATCGTGAGGACGAGATCAGTCTCGGTAGATGCTGCTTTACCGGGAGTGTCTATACTTGGTTTCTCGATGTTATGGATGGGAATCGTTCTTTAGACCTAATCGCAGAGTTTGCTGCCCAGCGCTGCGAGGGCGTCGGCACACACATTTTCTACGCGAGGGACTTTGACTAGTTCGAAGAATTCAAACTCCTTAGCGAGGTCTCGTACGACCTTAAGATATGCATCCATCCGTTCGTTTCGAGTATCGTAATCGGCGCTGAACTGACTAGTGACCAGCTGGGAATCGCAGTACGTGCTCACTCGTTTCGCGTGGGCCACTTTTTCGAGGTGTAAACCCGCTATAAGCGACTCATACTCTGCTTCGTTGTTCGAGTCTGTGAATCCCAGACGGAATGATTGCCTTATCAGTTCTCCAGTCGAAGATTGTAGATGGACTTCTGCCCCCGATCCTTTGTTCATTGAGGATCCGTCGACGTGAAGGATCCAGTTTTGACTCGGGAGTATGAGGTCTTGCTCTAGCTCATGTGAAAGTTCAACCATGAAATCGGCCAAGACCTGCGACTTGAACGTTGTGCGGTTGTGAAACACTATGGCATGCTCACTCAGCTCGATTGCCCACTTGGACAACCGCTTTGATTGGTTGGAGTTCTGCATCACTGTGCGTAGCAGTTGGTTCGTCAATATTTCAATCGTGTGGGATCGGAAGTAAGGGCGAAGCTTTCTTGCCGAGGTAACGACTGCCAATGCCATCTTTTTGAGTGTAGGATAATGCGTCTCGGGTCAGTCATACGTTGCTAGTGTAGAAAATAGGATTTTGCTCGCCCCGGTCCTCCTTGACGAGGACGCTGCTGACTGCCGTTGTAGAGACTGCGATGTATAAGAGTAGCGTGTCACCTGCTTCTGGTTTGGCCAATGTTGGGCCCAAATATGGCCCGTCGGCTGAAGTTAGCGAACTAGTTAAATCAAGCCCAATAATGGGCCGAATATGGGCTATTACCTTAAAGAAGAATACAGCTCAACTAAGGAAGGAAGCTGCTCTCGAGAAAGAGATCACGAGAAAGAGGTCACGAGAAGGAGGTCACGGAGAAGAGGTCCGGATTCTTTCGTAGGGACCTGACAAAACAGCCTAGGAAACGGAGATAGAAACGTGCAAGACTTAGTCAAGGGGAAGCTGTTGCAAATCCCGCAACTCACGGAGATAATCGTGGAGGTTTCACCGGAAGAAGTTGGACGTGACCTAGTGCTATATAAAGAAGAGAAGAGATCAGAGAGAGGGGATTCGAATCATTCAAGAGAGAGAGACTCCAATACACTTTGTTCTTAGTCATTCTCTATAAATCATTGTTCTTTCTATTCAGGTCGTCAAAATCATCTTTGTNAATCCCGCAACTCACGGAGATAATCGTGGAGGTTTCACCGGAAGAAGTTGGACGTGACCTAGTGCTATATAAAGAAGAGAAGAGATCAGAGAGAGGGGATTCGAATCATTCAAGAGAGAGAGACTCCAATACACTTTGTTCTTAGTCATTCTCTATAAATCATTGTTCTTTCTATTCAGGTCGTCAAAATCATCTTTGTAAACCCTTTTATTACCAAAAATCAATATAAACAACGTATTCATTCATACAAGTTCCAACAGGATTCAGCCCACGATTATCTTTTCCCAATCTATACCTAACCTAAACTAGGAAGTGAGTTTTACCCCTCACATTTTGGCGCCGTCTGTGGGGACGAGATAATTGAATCCTTCACTCCGAAACTTGAGAATGGATCCATCCAACCAGGCAACGAATCCATCCATCCCGGATCCCGTGATCCAGATCGATGGATCGCCGAACAGAAGAGATTCGGACCCACAGGATCCGGAACCTCAACCCGCTAACCTTCGATCTGAGCAACAGCCTCCGGCTAACGCTCAACCGAACCGAACTGGGATAGCTAACCCAAGGTCTTCCGGTGGAAACAACACCGGGACTACTCCTCCTGAAAACCCTCAACGCCAACACACTCCGCATCATTCGGAAGCTCAGCTATCCGAGATGCGCCGAATAATGGTGCAGTTGGTAGAAAGAGCTCAGGACAACGAGCGTACCTTGCAACAGCTAACTGCCCGGCAGCAACGGTTCGAAGAGGTGACGAGATCTCTAACCGAGACAACTCATCCGTCACAACGTCAAGGCTCAGGAATCGCCTTTCGAGATCGAATCACCGAACCCACGTTCCCTCGCGGACGCCTGAACTTTTCCCCCAACAGCATTGCTCATAATGGGCAAGAGCCTGTTCTCCGAACACCTCTTACCGGGGCAACCCCAGTATTTAGTCCACCCGTAACCAGTGCTATGGGAAGTAACATAGCGACGACTAGCTCAGCACCCAATAGGGTTCACGAACACAGCACCCGACTGCCACCTCCTCAACATATCTTTAGGTCCGGAGAAGGGACGTCTTCCCCCCCCTAGAGGCAGGGCACCGACTTCAGCTTACCAAAACGGAAGCGCGACCCCTAACCGAGACAACCCGAGGACGGAAGCTGATCCCACAGCTCACCCCCTGGGTTACGTCCCTCAAAGTGGCTCTAGAGCTAACGAGCGATTTAGTCCACCTAACGCTTGGGACAACGGCAACACTCGACTCCACCAAGAATCTTCTCATCAGATTCCCCGCGAAGATCCAACTGTCCTTCCTCTAGAAGGACCTGAGGCTATTCGCCGATACATGGAACAAACTCACGCAGCCCTCCAGAAGCTGAACGCTCAAGTGCATAAAGCCACAAGCTCAGCTCCCGAAATCGAGAGCTTGATTGAGGAAACCCGTGGGACCCCATTCACAGACAAAATCGCTAGCTCTTACATAAGAGATACCCGAAAAATTAGGATTCCCGAATACGACGGGACCTCGGACCCCAAGGCTCATTTGAGAGCCTTCCGCTTAGCTATAGTGAAAGCTCATTTCACACGAGAAGAATGCG
>CAKOAT010995557.1:5133-30540 GCA_932364175.1 Eruca vesicaria subsp. sativa
TATAAAACGATCTCTCGAGTTTTATAAAATGATCTCTCGAGTTTTATAAAACGATCTTCGAGTTTTATAAAACGATCTTCGAGTTTTTATAAAATGGTATTAATCATTTTATAAAATGATTTTGCGGAAATAATGGTTCCATCCTTTACAGAAGCTATCGCAGACGTTGATTTCGAGATTACGGTTTTTGACACCAACACTACACCGCCTGAGAGCTTCCCTGCAACCTGTTTTATTTTGATTTTGTTGTTGGAGTTATGTCTTTACTTTTCTTTGTAGGAAAATGTGAAGACAACACTTCTCTCATAGTCTGAGATAGGAATGTCCTCAAACCACGAGTATAAGGCTTCATATAGCTTCTGCTCACATGTTCATAATTCAGTTTTTGAACCATTTTTAACTATAGCTTTTGTTCATTATAGCTTCTGCTCATTATAGCTACTGCTCATTATAGCTTCTGCTCATTATAGCTTCTTTTTTTTTCACTATTGTAAGCTAGGTATTAAACGTGAACAAGAGGTGGTGGTCATGACTGGAGAGAAGCGTTAGTTTAGATTAGTTTTTAGTTTAATGTGTTCTGGTTTTACTTTATTGTAATTCTGGTTTAGCTTTGTAACCCAGATTTTATTTGTCAACCGCTTTTCGCATTTCCAATTTATAGACTTCTCTATTTACTTTGAATATGTTTAATTATTGTATATTTTTTACTAAAATATTAAATATTTATTAATATTTTCAGTAAACACAGGGGAAAAAAATTCATTAAACTCAAGTTATATTACTTAGCATCATTAAAATTTTAATTACCATATATTAATTTTATAAAAATAGATAATTAAAATTTTAATGATCCTAAGTAATATAACTTGAGTTTAATGAAATTCTTTTCTTTACAATACATAATAATTTTTACACAAAACACATAAATACATACTTGATACATACAAAATTTAGACATTAAAATTTTTGAACTTCGTAAGACAAAAAACAAGAAATAATTAAAAATACTCTATAATTGTCTAACTAATTTTATAATTATCTAACTATATTTCTAATAGATGATAATATTTATATATCAAAATAACATACAGTATATATAATTAAAATTAAAATTTAAACAAAAAACGCCCGGGTCGGTCCTAGTTATTTAATAAAGCAAACCCAAAATCATGTTAAATAAACTATGTTGAAACTAATAAAACTTTCATTTTACATATATTATACAATTTTAATACAAAAAATATTTATTAAAGAATTTATGGACATACACCTAGTATTTAGAAAGAAAAAAAAATTTCAAAACTCTTTTATCATATCCACACTTTTGGAAAAGTATACTCAATTTAAAATAATACAAACCACTTATGTGTTTAAATTTAAAGATTTTTTCACAACATTAAAGATATTTATATATTATTTATCTAACTAACCTATTTTGATTTAAATAAAATTGTTATAAATTACACAATTAACCCAAGATTAACATCTTTAATTATTCTATATAATTAAACCACACATACAAGTAAATTATTATATATAAAGAAAAATAATACCACTTTTCTAAAAATTTATAAAATATCATAAAGCCAAGAAAAATAATATTAAAATCAATTACAAATATTAATAAATATAGTCCGCACATTTGTGCGAATCCGAATCTAGTAATAGTTTTACACTAATTTTAAATTAGAATATTTTTTTGTCAACAAAATTAGAATACTCAATATTTCATTTGGAATATTTTAAAATAAATCTATAACACATATTGTAGACACATCATAGTATTTTTACTCCCTAGATTTCTAAAACCATCACATCGACACTGATTCGTCAGCAGTGGAGAAGATTGATCACCTGGATTCGTCAGTTCTTTAGCATAGGGGAGATTTATTTTATCTGAAATGGAGTATCAATTGGAATAATCAAAACTCAATGGGATCGTAAACCCTAACGCCCTTTTACGTACTACTTCTTCGGAAATGTTGAGATTAGGCCTGGACGTTTCGGATATCGGTTCAGTTCAATTCGGGTATTTCGGGTTTCGGGTAGTTCGGATAGAGAGTTAGAGGATCTATTGACTACTTGACTTATTTTCGGTGCGGTTCGGTTCGAATAGTTTTTGGTTCGGTTCGGTTTAGATAGTAAAATTAGGAACCAAAAAATACCCAAAACAATTCGGTTCTTACTTGGTTTCGGTTCCGAGTTCGGTTATTTCGGCTAATAAATATCCAAAATATTTGAAAATAACCAAGAACGGAGTTTTTAGGTAATATTAAGCATAGACAACAAAGAAAGGTAACAAACTGAAAAAAAATTCAAAACCATAATATAAATTTAATTGTTTAGACATCATCAAACATTAAGAATAATAAAATCAAAAATTAAGGGATTAGATCGACAAAACCTTTCTGTTTCTCAAGAATAAATATTGGGTCATCGATACATATCTATAAACTTATGGCCTATGGGCATATAGTTTTTTTTTCTATAACATCTTATGGGTATATATTTATTATAAACATATATCATATCTGTATGAATCTTGTGTATATATAGTTCGGGTATCCATTTGGTTTTTGGTTCGGTTCCAGTTCGGTTCGGTTATTTTGGTTAAAGAAATATAGGAACCATTCGGGTATTTGAGGGTTTCGGTCTGATTCCAATTTCGGGTATTTCAGTTCGGTATTTCGGTTCCGTTTTTTTTTTGCCCAGGCCTAATTGAGATTATGAAACATCATCTCCAGATTTTCTATTTTTCACGGAGAAATAACGAAATAAGCTTAGTTCTTAATGTGTGGTAAGCCCATAATTGACAAGTTTAACATTGTGACCAAAAATTATTGTATTCAATTATCGTTTTAATTTTTTTCGTAAAAAGGTTTGGTTTTTAACATTTTACTACAAAAAACTCCAAAGCTATAAATATTATCTTTGTATTATGATATACTATGGATTTTACCCATTATTAACAATGGTATATAAGTGTTTTAAGATATATTTATTATGTTTTAGAGTCTTTTTAGAGTATTTATAGGTGTACGTTCTGGAGAAATATTGTGATTTTGGTGTCTTTTGGAGTCTTTTGACTGCAGAACTGCTTAGACGCGTCAGATCTTTAGCTATGGATGTAGATCTTCCCACCGTTATATTTTTCCCATCTTTTGCCAAAAGATAGAGCTTGGAGTTAGATTTCCAATTCCACCGGTTTGAGGTCAATCACCATCTTGTAGCAGAAGTTATTCCCGTTTTACTAAAGAGTAGTCAGTCTACCTTGCGAGAGGAAACTGTCGAGAAGATAAAGAAGAATTGATCGATGCAACACACTTGGTGTCGATCGATGGAGATCCGAGAACACAGATCGAATATGTTTCAAGACCGACTTAAGCCCAGAAGAAACCTAAATTACTAAATACCCTTAGACGACCAGAAACCCTATTTATGTTACTTGCAAGCCATTGTTAACGGCTACGCTTTCTTTTGATTCTTGTTCATAGTTCTAGAAGAGAAGGGAGGAACTTCTTCAGGGTCCTCCTGGAACTCCTTTGATTCCTTTGTTTCTTTGGTTTTCATAGTTTATCTATTCTATTCTATTTATCTATTCTATCTATGATTTCTGTGACAAATTTCATGCTAGAGTAGATCTACATGTTAGGCTTAGGGTTTAAATAGGTTAGAGGGATTAGGCCCAACTATAGGATTCTAGTTGTGATATTTATTGATAGGATTGTTGTAATTTTTCATGGTTATAGAGTAGCTAACTAGAAACATTGAATCTCTGATTATTTAGGTTGGATTAGAGACATTTAAGTTATTCTAAATATCATGAACACATCTTTATCAAGCTAGGATTTGTTAGAAACATTATTGCATAATTTGATTTAGAAATCTTTAGTGAGTAACTCGTGTGTATTGCTTGACCAGAGTCATCAATCGATATTCCTATAAGAAATCGGTTGATGATGAGATAATGTATCGATCGATTGTCCTCTAGATAATCGATCGACACTATCAATCGCGGCCATCTGGTCATTAGACTAATAGTTCAACAAGAATATTTAATGCTCTATAGTATCTCGCAAGCAACTAGATAGCATCCTATTGAATTATAATCCTAAAAACCTAAATAAAAACCCTAAGTCTAGCATCTTTTCCATTTTAGTTTTAAAAGTCTTAGTTTCCCTTCTGATTAAGTAATTGTCTTGTTTGATTGGAATATTTCCTGCTTTATTATTTATTTACTGTTTTATTATTTATTTACCTAGATTATTAATAACTGCTTAGATTTAATTGGTTCCTTAGCTCCTTGTGGATTCGATCCCTAAGTACTACAATTGAACCTCTTATTTGAGAGAGTAACTCACTCCTTAGGGTAATTTGAGTGATATCAAATTTGGCGCCGTTGCCGGGGAACTTTGATCGCCATTAGATTTTATCTAGTTAGATTTATTCTAGGTTATTTTATTAATTGTAAAATCTGATAAAAAAAATTTCTTCTATTTCAGGTACATATCTCAGTACCAGAAAGCAATGAAGAGAGGAATTTTGAGTCCTTAAAAGAAGGAGCATGCTGGTTCATACACAATCCGTAAGCCTATGCGGGAAGGATCGATCGACACCCACCAAGCAACATCGATTGACAGAGCACACCACAGATCGATCGACACACAATCACACAAATTAATCGACATCGCCCCGCCGGAAGCAGGTAAGTCTTCGCTTAACACACTTGTTAATGAGAAAGTAGTCCAAATAGAACCAATAGGTAAATTAGGCAATTTAATTAGCCAAACTATAGATAAATAGGGGACTGAAATCCATGTTTCAATCCATTTCACCTTGAATAAAGGTGAAGAAATAAAATTGCCCTTGCAAGACTACTTAATCCATGTTCTCCCGAAATCGATCAACACAGTTAATA
The DNA here is from genome assembly GCA_932364175.1 of Eruca vesicaria subsp. sativa. Classification (NCBI taxonomy): domain Eukaryota; kingdom Viridiplantae; phylum Streptophyta; class Magnoliopsida; order Brassicales; family Brassicaceae; genus Eruca; species Eruca vesicaria. Next base: position 10,052 of record CAKOAT010995557.1, read on the forward strand.
TCGTGTCGACTGATACTGTTCCCCTGAAATCAATCGACACAATACTTTCCGTGTCGACCGATACTAATCTTCCGAAATCGATCGACACAGTTCTTTCCGTGTCGACCGATATTGTTTACCCCTATGCTTTCTACACTCCCTTGATCGACACATTTCATTATGTGTCGATCGAGAAAACTCATCTCACGTCGATCGACACCAACTTTTCAACGTCGATCGACACTACTCTCGGAAGGACAGAGAAGGTTGACTTTGAGCTGGAACCGGTGTATATCACGCTTATGAGTCAGCGTCCCTTTCATGGCCTTCCTGAAGAGAAACCCCTGGATCATATCGACATGTTTGAAGAATTATTATGGGATCTCTTTGATAAAGTCCCTGAAGACCACCACTTCTGCAAAATCTTCCCATATACCCTTGCTGGAGAAGCAGCACGTTCGTTCAAGAAGATAAAACCAGAATCCCTTAAGACGTGGATTGATATAATAAGAGTCTTTTTCGACAAAATTCTTCATGACGCTCCAGAATATCTAAAGATAATGATGGGGTCAATGACGAGACATATGGTAGAGGATGATGAACAACATGAGTCTGGAGGGCCGAGTAGATTAGGACAAACCGATATTGATGATACGACCTCCACATCGATTGATCCACAAAATCGAAATCGATCGATACCATGATCCCATCATCGATCGACACTGCTCATTTGATGTCGATTGATACTGTTCATACAAACACTATTCATCGAGTCTCGACGGACACCACTTGCGTAGAGGAGAAGGTTGAAGTGCTCATACTTAAAGCCAATGAGAATGGAATGTTAAGAGACAAAGAAGGAGAGTTGATTAATGCACAGGGTGCTGTGATCCCTGATGTCATTGCTGTTGCTGAGATTAATGACTTCAATCTTAGCCGTGAATGGTATGATTGGGCAGCTCCGAACTCTTTTCAGGGTTTGCCTCATGAAGATCCGAAGCAACACATCACAGAACTAGATGATCTAGTGTCGAGGAGTGAGCGGAATGGAATATCCGACTACCACATGCTCTGCAAGATCTTTCCCTATTCTATCTCTGGAGGTTAATTTATCTGGTTCAATCAGTTGCAGCCAAGATCCTTAACTTGTTGGGAGGACATTAAAACCGCACTCCTCAACAAAAATTTTGATGAAGTCGCAGCAGCTCGAGCAAAAGACATCAGAGATATGTCGGACAAGATCTATACCCTGTGGGTAATAAATAGAGAAGACGATATTACAAGCCACTCTTTCGAGTACGTTCTAGAAATGTGTAATAAGTATCAGAGATCTGGAGAGTTGGGCAGAGTAGAAGATACTGGTATTGGAGACTCGATCTCACTATCGATCGACAACACTAACTCATAATCGATCGACGGTACACTCTCAGAGATGATCGACAACACAAACTCAGAATCGATCGCTGGTGTTACCTCAGAAATGATCGATAGCTGTATCTCAGCATCGATTGACAGAAACCCATGTTCCCGATTGACACCTATTCCTGAAAGTTCGGGTTATCCTCAAGACACAGACTCAACACAGGAGGGCGCAGATGAATCAAGATGTGATCTTACCTCATATGTAAACAGAGAAATCACCATGCAAGATTTCTTGGAGGTAGAAGAACTCATGGAGCTAGAGGAGGGAGAAAAGCTTGAATATCTGGATTATGGTAGGGAAGTCACTGTGGGAGACTTTTTGGAGTTGGAAAAATGGCTTCAGCGGATGCGTGATGATGAAGGGAATACTGTGGGAAAAGATTTGGAGACTTCGTCAAAAGAATGCATCGATCAATACCAACCTAATGGAATTGATCGATATCCGCCCAATGTCATCGATCAACAACCTCTTGACTGCATCGATCGACACCCATGGTTGGATGAGTTACCAAGATACATAGTTGAGATGGAAACGATTAAGGAGAGAATGTACGAGTCTGGGGCCTCAAACATTGCTGTCTCTAAACATCAGAGACAATCTATCTTTGCAGAAGAAGCCGCTGGATTTCACAAAAAAAGTGAAAAGGATATATGATCCCATGAAGAGTGTGGTTCCTTGCGCAGTATTAGATATTGATTTTCTTACTCCACCAGATAGAAGTGTGCAACCAGGTTCCTACATTAGGGTCTTGGATGATAATCAACACATAAAAGCTTCTCATAGAGGATTGAGATGTAGAGGTGAAGTAGACAAAGGTTCGACAGATGCAGAACCGATCGACATAGACCAGTTACCATCGATCGACCCCGGGCAGACACCATCGATCGACATAATCACTTCATTGTCGATCGACATCCTTCGGGTATCTCAGCACACGAAGACAGAAACAGATGAGTCTGGGGGAACGAAGAGGAGAAATTGGAAGAAGAGAAAACGGACCAAGGGAGATCCTCAGTTATCATTCACTCGTCACTTCTCAGATGGTGTCATGAAATCTAGAGTGCGCAGCAAATGCTTCTGACAACCTTTTGCAAAGCTTAAAGCACTCCTTATTGCTGAGATGATAGACAAAGGAGAAGATTTTATGGAGGATGCTTTCACACAAGAATGATAAAGCTTCAGAGAGTGGAAATTGAGACGTTTTTTGGAGCATGCTCTCATTCTCTTGGACTGATTAGATATCTCGAGAAGTCAAGCTAAAAACTAAATATAAGCGCTGAGTGGGAGGCAACCCATAGTTAGGTTTGTTTTGAATCTGGTTTTACTTTCATTTTTTTACTGATTTTTGTTTTTATTGATTTCAGATTAAAAAAAACATGAACAGTAGAAATACTGTTGCTGCGATTGACACTGTAGCATTCCTGTCGATCAACACTGTAGCAGTCATGTCGCGCAACACTATAGCTATGTTACTTTAGCAGTTACTGTTCCTTGAAAAAAAATATATTACTTTTTATTATTATTTTCTATTTGTGTTTTATTTCTTTCAGATCCAAGGAAGACGAGTTTGCACGAAGATCGACGATGGCTGCACAGTATCGATCGACAGAGCATCAAAGTATCGATTGCCACTTAAATGTATTGATTAATACTCATATCCAAGTTAGGTAAACTGTTTTTCCTTGTTAAATTTAGTACTTATGATTTATTTTTCCCACCAATCTTAGACTATATAACGTTGGTGACAGTGTTGTTTAAGTCTGGGGGAAGTTCTACTAGTCTTATGTTTTATTTTGAGTTTTATATCTAAAAAACAAATTCAGGGAGAAGCATATTACCGTCTTATCAACCGACGAGGACATGTCGATATTGATCGACACAACATCACCTGCACACAACGATCGATAATGTTTCCGGTCAGGTTTATGGTTCTTCCTTGTTCAATTAAGTCCTTTTGATTTATTTTTCAACATCACTCGACTGTTTTACACTAGGGATAGTGTAATTTAAGTATGAGGGGATGTTTACTGATATTTTTTTATTTTGAATTTTTATTAAATTGTTTTCAAAAACTATTTTTATTAATCTCAAGAAGGGGATTATGATCGTTTTAAATTTTTGCTTATTATCTAACCACACTATAGCACCATTCTTAGATTTGTTGATAGCAGAGAATACTAGAGATACTAAAGTGGATCATCCTACCATTAGATCACACTTATTTAGAAAGTTTGAAGGAACCGAAGCTGACCTCCAACCCTAATCTGACTAATTTGCTTGCTTTGGGGCTTGGTATACATTGGATCGGATTCCTCCTTCAGGTCTGAAATGTATACGTCTCTAAACTTTTGGTTTCCTTCTCTCTTCTCTTTGGCATCAATAAAAAGAAAAGATTGAGATGATTTCCTGAGATGCAGAGGGGTAGGTACATTACCAATGACCCCACTATTCTAATTCAAATGAATGACCACACATTGTGGAAGCGAGGGGTAGGTACATTACCGATGACCCCATTATTCGCCTACACTTTTTCAAAATAAAAATCAATAAGGAGAACAAGATGTAAGGCATTAGTATTTGTCTTAGTTCACTAGCATTAAATTAGATAAGATTCAGAGAAGAGGGATATAAGGAGAAAAGAAACCAGAATATGACTACCTGTTTACTCAAATACCTGCTGGAGTAAGAGTCCAAGTATTCTCTGATCGATACTCCCAAGATAAAGCCTGCACATTTATTTTATGTTATGAAATGAGGTTAGGAGAGGGGTGAGTCAAGCTAGTATTTGCTAAGTTGCTGGTAGAATGGATTTGGTTGCTAAGCTAGGCTACGGTATATAAAGTATCTCTGAGGTTAGCACTTATTTGATGTGGCTGCAACATAGTAGAGGTGATAGAAGTAAGTTAAAGATTTTGTGAGTCCCTGCTATTTACAAACCTCTTTCAGAGAGACAGCTTGTTTGTTTTGCTTGAGGACAAGTAAAAGGGTAAGTCTGGGGGAGTTGATATACCATGGATTTTACCCATTATTAGCAATGGTATATAAGTGTTTTAAGATATATTTATTATGTTTTGGAGTCTTTTTAGAGTATTTACAGGTTCAGGTACGTTCTGGAGAAATATTGTGATTTTGGTGTCTTTTGACTGCAGAACTGGTTAGACGCGTCAGATGTTTAGCTATGGATGGAGACCTTCTCACCGTTAGATTTTTCCCATATTTTGCCACGAGATAGAGCTTGGATTTAGATTTCCAATTCCACCGGTTTGAGGTCAATCACCATCTTGTAGCAGAAGTTATTCTCGTTTTACTAAAGAGTAGTCAGTCTGCCTCGCGAGAGGAAACTGTCGAGAAGATAAAGAAGAATTGATCGATGCAACACACTTGGTGTCGATCGTTGGAGATCCCAGAACGCAGATCGAGTATGTTTCAAGACCGAATTAAGCCCAGAAGAAACCTAAATTACTAAATACCCTTAGACGACCAGAAACCATATTTATGTTACTTGCAAGCCATTGTTAACGGCTACGCTTTCTTTTGATTCTTGTTCTTAGTTCTAGGAGAGAAGGGAGGAACTTCTTCAGGGTCCTCCTGGAACTCCTTTGATTCCTTTGTTTCTTTGGTTTTCATAGTTTATCTATTCTATTCTATTTATCTATTCTATCTGTGATTTCAGTGACAAATTTCATGCTAGAGTAGATCTACATGTTAGGCTTAGGTTTTAAATAGGTTAGAGGGATTAGGACCAACTATAGGATTGCTAGTTGTGATATTTATTGATAGGATTGTTGTAATTTCTCATGGTTCTAGAGTAGCTAACTAGAAACATTGAATCTCAGATTATTTAGGTTGGATTAGAAACATTTAAGTTATTCTAAATATCCTGAACACATCTTTATCAAGCTAGGATTTGTTAGAAACATAATTGCATAATTTGATTTAGAAATCTTTAGTGTGTAACTCGTGTGTATTGCTTGACCAGAGTCATCGATCAATATTCCTATAAGAAATCGGTCGATGATGAGTTAATGTATCGATCGATTGTCCTCTAGATAATCAATCGACACTATCAATCGCGGCCATCTGGTCATTAGACTAATAGTTCAATAAGAATAGTTAATGCTCTATAGTATCTCGCAAGCAACTAAATAGCATCCTATTGAATTATAATCCTGAAAATCTGAATAAAAACCCTAAGTCTAGCATCTTTTCCATTTTAGTTTTAAAAGTCTTAGTTTCCCTTCTGATTAAGTAATTATCTTGCTTGATTGGAATATTTTCTACTTTATTATTTATTTACTGTTTTATTATTTATTTACCTAGATTATTATTAACTGCTTAGATTTAATTGGTTCCTTAGCTCCTTATGGATTCAATCTCTAAGTACTATAACTAAACCTCTTATTTAAGTGAGTAATTCACTTCTTAGGATAATTTGAGTGATATCATATCACATTATATTTCATATAAAAGTATTTACTATTTATCATGAAAAAACCATTTCATTTTCTTAATGAAAGGTTCTTACTTGGTCATTAAATAATGAAATGTAATTTATATTTATCATGTAAGAACATTGTTTCTTATAATACTGAAATGTTAATTTTTCAACGGGAAGAACTCGAATTTAGGTGGCTTCATCATATTAGATTTTACCTTTAAGTTAATTACCACTAAACTATAAATTCTGATTTTTATTATTTAAGAAAAAAAAAGATACGCTAGAAGGAGGGATTGGACTTCCGACCTTGTATTTTTGTTCTTACTTAAAAGGGTCCAAGTTAATTAAATTTTGCTTTATACTCATGAGTCATGACAACATAAAAATTGTTTTATAAACCCAAAGACGCATTTATTTTCTCGCCCACGGTCTTGTTTTAAACTGAGGCAGACCTGACACTTTGAGGCTTTAAAAACTAGAAGTTGTTTGACAGCTATTACTATTTCATCGTGTTATCATAGTTTTATGTTTAGTTAAATGTATCGGCGAAGTTTCCAACACAATTGTTTCTGGAAAATTTACAATATGATAACCACTACAAGAAAATTGAGATATCGTGACAAATTTTTGAGACGAACATTATTGGTCACAAATCTGTGACATAAGAGATACATTATTGTAACTATATTTTTAAGTCACAATTTAGTAGTTTTTTCGTCACAATTCAATGACGATTTAAAGTGTAACCAAATTTTGTAACAGTTTGTGACACAACAGACACATTATTGTAACTATATATTTTTAAGTGACAATTTAGTAGTTTTCTAGTCACAATTCTGTGACGATTTAAAATGTGACCAAATTTTGTCACAACTTGTAACATTAAATGCGACGGAAATAGATAATGAAATAGTTCTAACGTGTTTGTGACCATGTTTTCTCTCACTATTTTTAACTATTTTTTTTTTGACAATTCAGTAAGTTACAATTGGTTATAATACAGGTACTAAAATTAGTCACAAATATTATTGTTGTTTGTTTATAAATTCATATAGAACAATTCTCTCAAATAGACTCTTTTAAGTTTTTGTCACAAAATTAGAATTCAAAAACTAAAATGACCAAAATAATATATTTTATTTTGAAAGTTTTCATTTTTTTAAAAAAATAATTGAAATCATATCCCTAAAACCCTACTTCTAAACTCTAAACCCTAAACCTAAACTCTAAACCTTAAACCCTAAATCTCACCTCTTAATTCTAAACTATAATGTCTAGATTAATTAACCCTAGAGATATACGTGTATATCTACTTCTTATGATAAAACATTTAAGTGTTTGGTTATTTTTATTTTAAAATTATATTTGTGACAAAAACTTTTTTCTTCTATCCTAGATAATTTTTCATATATAATATATATATATGTATATGTATATCTGTATGTATGTTTTTTTTTTACTTTTAAATAATTATTGTATTTTAAATTTAGAAAAGCATAACTTTAAGAATATATACAAAAATTATTCTATTTTTGTTATATTTTTCATATGTCACGTTTCTAAAATTTAATTTAAAACCACATTTTACTTTGTTAAATTTGTAGCTTGTTTAAGCTTTCGTTGAATTAGTACTAGTAGTGTTGACCCTACTAATTTTAAGAAGATGATTAAGTTTAGACATTGTTTTTCATAATTTATTAGATAAGTTTTTTTTTTCTGTGACTTATATATGTTCATGATATTTAGCTTCTTATATAATATTTACTAGATTTTGAACCCGCACATCCGTGCGGGTAATTTTTCATTTACTAAATATAAAAATTGAATATAAGTGAAGAATTTTATTTTTTGTAAATTTTATTACATAATTTACGAATGTTTAATTTTCTAAAAGGTAAATAAAATTTTAGTTTAAGTGGTGAATGATATTTTATTTATTTATTTAAATGATTTTATTTTTAAAAAAATATATGTAATTCATTTATTGTTTCTATTTTAATATAATATAAACTATACTTATAAAATTTATAAAATTAGCATATAATATATTATATTTTGTTTATAATAAAATTTTAATTACTATTAATGTATAATAATATTATACTACTAATTATGAAATTAATGAGTGCATTAATTAAAAAACTATTTAAATTTTTAAAAAGATTTGGTTAGATTTTTTCTCAACAGATTTTAAGATTACTAAATCTAAAAATTAAAATTACAGTTAAAATAGATTTGTTATTAATATCTTTATAATTATTTAGAAATGTTATATATTAAATAAACTAATGCAAATAATCAAAAAAATGTAACTAACTATATAAACCTAGTATGACTATTTTATAGTAGATAAAAATGGTACTTCTCTTTTAATAGAGAAGATATTGATATAAAATCAAACAGTTCAGCAAAACATGGGATATTGTTTTCACTTTTCAGAAAAAAACTTAAACATCCCGTTCGTTAGATAATAATAACACTGAGTTGTAACTATTTTAACAATCTCCAGCCCAATAAGGGCCTAGATTTCTTTTCTCGTTTCTGATAACTTGGACTGTATATATACATGTGTATGCATCACCTCTTCACTATTCAACCCTAGCAGCCATTAAGCAAGAGAGAGTAGTCGCCGTTTCCTCTTACCATGTCACCTCCGCTCATCTCCTTCTTCTTTATGTTCCCACCGGAGGAGACAAGACGTAGCCACCACCATCCTCATCATCGGAGTTTCCCATGATCTCCATATGAGCCTTCGTATCCACTGGAACTACCAATTTAGAGCGTAACCTTGTTGTCATTGTGCATCCAATCCTATAGAGAACACTGAGAGGAGATCCGGAGCAGTCGAGTTTCACGCAACCATCCATCACAGAGCATCAATGCGAGCCTTCCTTAAGCAAAGGCGCATCCCACATCAGAAGTGGCAAAGATTCACAAAGTCGAACACCATTATGAAAATAATTTGTTTCTTCAGTTTATATTTTTAGTTTGTATTATTAAGTTATTTTATAATTGTTTATTTAGTTATCAATAATGGATAACAACAATGTTGCCTATAAAATTGTGATATAATTTTATCAATATTGTAACACTAATCTAATGATGATTTTATTAAAATTTGTGATGAATATTTATTAATTTAGATAGACTCGAATCAACACTTTAGTTAATAATTATGAAGAGTATGAGATGTGAAATCAGTAACTCAATAAGACAAATTTTTTTTGGTATTTTTAGTAATAAATCATGACTGAACTAATTTTTACAATGGTCACAAATACATATGGAGTGGAGACTAATTATCAGTCTCTTATTGTAACAATTTAAGACTAAAATTATGTCATAATGAACGACGAAACTGAAACGTTATGTTAGTCGCATAATATGACAATTTTGGTACGTTATTATTGGTTGATAATTGTGACCATTTTATTACTTTTGAGTATAGTCAAAAGTTGTGATGAAATAGTTTCGAGAAAATTAGTCACAATGTTTGTAACGTTTTTGTTACCCAAAAAAATTTGTGACTACCATATTGTAACCGTTTAGAAATAGTTACAAATATGTCACAATAGTTATATTGTGACTAAATATTTTATATTATGACTAAATTTTTTGTCACAATATGAATTTTTTCTTGTAGTGAACATAGTTTTATGCTTAGCTTGATGATATATATTTTCTAAGGTATTTTATGCTAGTTTGTAATGTAATACAGGAGGTAGTTCAAGATGTGTGTCAAGATGTATGTCAAGATGCTGAGTAATGAAGTTGTTTACAAGAAGTTCTCCAATTATGATTAAGTGTGTAAGTGCAGTTTGAAAAGGAAAGAGAGTATATCATGATTAAGATGAATGGAAAAACTTGAAGAGGAATGGTTATTTGGAAAGGAATAGAAAGTGTCTTTATATGAAAATGAAAGTTCATTAAAGAGCATTTAATGAATTTAGAGAACAAGTCTAAAGTTTATTATATAAGAAGGGATGTGTCTTATGTGAAGACTAAGCACCCATCTAAAAGTGAAAGAGAGTTTTCATTGTGAGTGTTCATTGTGTGATTGTTGAATATTGACGTAGTGTCTGATGGAGTTTGATGTGAACTTAGTTTTGTGGCGTTGGTGTTAACGCTTTTTGTGGTGGAGTTACCCATTATGTGTACCTCGTGCTGAGCTTTGTGTGTGCTTGGTGATCAAGCGTTTTGTGTCTTGGTGTGATGTTGTGTGTAGCGGAGATGTCTGTTGTGTTGTGTTGATCAAGTGGTGTGTTGGTGTTGACGTGCTCGTTGGTATCCTTAATGTGCGTTAGGTATTGACGTACTTGGTGACGTACTTGGTGGTGTACTTGGTGACGTATCTTCAGAATTTTGGAGGTTGAAGCCTAGATCCATGGGAAGTTTAGCAAAGGTGGTTTTATTGAAGAGGTCTGTGAAGATTGTAGCTATAGAAGACAGTGTGCTCCGGATGGTGATCTATGCATGCGTGCTTAATTCCTAATCTTTGTAGATTGTTTCTTAGAAAAGAGTAGTAGACAGTAGTGTGTGTTGTACTATATAGAAATTGGAAGTTGCTCTTTATTCTAAGTCAATGAAATCTGAACGAAGTCTCGGTAATATAAGAAATGAACCTCGTTAACAAACTCTGTGTGTTATTTACTTTCTCCTCTACATCTCTGACTCATCCATACTTACATAACTAACTTTATGAAGCTTCATCACCAATTTGTGACAATTTTGTTTTGGAAAAATGTCTACTATGCATTAAAGTAAGCGACCCTTAAATAATTTTACCGACAAATTATATTTGGTCGACGAGGTCCAACAACCACCAGTGATAGGTCCCAAATACTAGTCGGATCTACTATAAACATGGGCCAGGAAACAACATATATGGGGCACGTGCATGGTGCACCCACCAACAAAACCTTTAGATCAGCCCATGACATGCCTTTCTCAGCCCGGAGTCGCAGCGATATACACCAGTGACCAGTGTCTGAAAAATATAGTCTCCACCTTCTTTTATCTCTTCTATATTTTTGTTCGCGTTTTAATTATTTTGACTTGTGGTGGTAGCCGCTGAGATTATAAAATGAACACGCCTTTTGTCAAACACCAGAAAAGAAACAATACCTGGGGCCACGTAACTCGAGGCCAAAGAAATGTTTTGTTTTTCAATTAAAAAGGCGATACAATAGATCCATAACGATAGATAGAGTTATCACAGTGTAAAACAGTCGCTATGCTGATAGCTAAGTTTGTTTTCAAAACGATTAAGAATTAAGAAATGTTCAATTTGAAGACGGAAAAAAACAAGCCACCGACAAAACTCTCTCTATCAAAACTTTGAGCCTTCAACTTCTGATTAATGTGTGCTTTGCTGTCCGGCGGTTCTTGGGCTGGCACCAGAGGCGTTCTTTTCCCACTCTCTCTCTCTTTCTCTTTGCATCTTCCCCCTTTTTCCTCCTCCCTCCCGACATGTTTTTTGTCTCTGGTGGGTCCATCGCGATTAAGATCTGCTCGAGAGATCGCTGTTCCACCGACATTGTTCTTCCCTGGAGCGGTGGACGAGGGTCTGTAGGAGTTGAGGAGGAAAGGTGTCGGATTTTGATGATTTTGGAGACTGTGTTTTTCAGATTTGGCAAGCTTTCGCCTCTATAGTCCTCTGAGGTAGCAATAAATGGTGGTGGAGAGTAGCTGTGGCCCATATTTGGCGGTGAGCGGTGGTTTAGGGTTTCTCCGGCTTTTTCGGTGAGGATCCTGTCTCGTTGTCTCATTCCTGGTCATGGTGATGTTCGGTTCGATGGATGAGTTTGCTTTAGGGTGTCTTGGTGCGGCGGCCGTCGTTTCCTCAGTCTCAGTTTGCTCCGGAGCGTCTCATTACCTCGGAGGCGCGTGCAAAGTAGGGTTTACTGCTGTGTGGTGGTACTCTATCTCTGGTTTTGCGTGTGAAGGTGGCGGAGTTCTCATCGAATTAGTCGTCTATGGCTAGTTTCCGTCCGGTTCCTCCGTCCTTCCTTGCTGCTACAGTCCACTTCCGGGTTTCATCGGCCTTGTCCCTTAATAACAAAGACGTCTTGTTTGTTTAGAGTTTTAGCTTTGTGTTTCACCATCTCTGTCCGGAGCATTATCAATTCAGGAACAAGGTTCTGTCTTTGGTTCTCGATGGCGGCAAATGGCGAGAGCGTTTGGTGATTCGAGGTGGTCTACGGTTTCTAGGTGCTCAGCGGTGACTCCATTTGTGGGGTGTGGCATATCCCAGTGCCGACATTGCTCCCTTGATTTTGTTAGTAGTGTACCCCCCTTTTTCCCTTGTGCAGGTTATGAGCTATCTTGATCAATGGTGCAGTTGCGTCCTCAAACCCGTGTTCTTGCAACTCGGCGAAAGAAACAATCGGTTTCGAGATTATTTTCTTATAAGAAGTCTTGGAAACTTCCATCTATTTTGCTTGTGCTTCAAAGTGGTCAAGATTACAAGTCTAGAGAAGTTCGTCGGAAGTCAGCTACTCCGAAGACGACATGGGAAGACCCCGACATCCGAGGAAACAAGGTGAATCTCTTCTTCCTATGAGAATCGTTGATGGTTGAGAACAAAAAATGACTCCCAAAGCATATCTGATAATATTAATTAGATGTCGACGTAAATGTTTAGTGTAATGTAAATGTCAGTAGTTGTAGATCTTTTAGTTTAGAACAGGAGCAGACCCATATGTAAGTTATAGGTGTCACTTGACATTGACACCACAAAAATGATTAAAATAAAATTTGTTAGCTGTGTTTAATAAATGTAAGTGGCATATTTGGTTAAGTTTCACAGCATTAAACCCACATGTCCTTTTTATTATATTTTGACCCCTCAAAAATAATTTCTTGGGTTTACCACTGGTTTAGAACATGATCTTCTTTGTTTGGGACGTAAAAATATAATAGTTGGTAAGCTTATGTAAGACCTAAATTGGCAACGCCGTTATAGACTTACAGTTTCCTGACCTCGGATTGTTTTTCAGTCATAAACCTATAGTTTCTTGACTTCGAATCATTTTTCAAATAAAAGCCTATAATCGGTAACAACATACTCCTCTATTTCAGTTTATTTGATATTTGAAAAATGATTTATCTGCCAACCAACCATATATTGAACATAAATTAGATAAATGTCAATGCTTTTTTGACATTTATCCTTTTTGCCTCTTTATTTAAGATGTTACCATTGCAAGTGGCCTTATAAAGCGAGAGAGTAGATGACATCAACTTTTATTTTCTATGGTGAATAATGAACCACTAATATTTACAAGCACATAATGTTACAAAGCAGATGTCATATATTTAAATTAGACTGTATAACTACAAAATAAACAATAATTAAGTATCTAACAAAAAAAGAACCTCCATTATTTTTATAATATATACTATATTACCCCTATTCTTCGGTTAACGAAAGAAAAAAAAATATCTTCTTCTGCTTTTACCAACTACCACCATTTTTTCTCTGATCTCCACCACTTTGCTTCCATCACTATTACAATACGATCAACACCAATTTCATAGCCACTATAACCACTTCTATATCTATAATCTCAGCTTCTGAAATCTACAAACCACGACGGCGTTACGGTTGAGACGTCTTTGTTGTCATGTAAAGTCTCAGTTGTACTATTTTATTTGAATAATGTATACTATACTATTTTGTTTGTTACTTCTGTAATAATGATTCCTATTATGTACTGTGTGCATATTTTGATATTTGGTTAGGGTTTATAGTTGTTGTTAGAGATCAGTGTTTTGGGTTTAGTTTATGAAAGATTTGGATTGATTTTGGGGTAACATTTTTTCTTTCTCTGCAATCGTCTACATTTCAAAATTTGAACATTACTATGTACTATAATATTTCGTTTATTACTATTCTATTTTGATAATGCTTTATATTATGTACTATGTACATATTGATATTTGGGCTAGGGTTTATATTTGCTTTTAGGGTTTAATGATTAGCGTTTTGGGTTTATATTTCTTTTTAGGGTTTAGTAATTAGTGTTTTGGGTTTATACTTATTTTTAAGGTTTAGTGATTAGTGTTTTGGGTTTATATTTCTTTTTAGGGTTTAGTAATTAAAGTTTTGAGTTTATATTTATTTTTAGGGTTTAGTGACTAGTGTTTTGAGATTAGTTGATAGAAGGTTTGAATTGACTTTGGGGTAAGCAACACTTCATTCCTTGCAATTATATACATTTCAAATTTGAACATTAATATGTACTATGCTATTTCGTTTATTAATATTCTATTTTGATAATGTTTTATATTGTGTACTACGTGCAAATTTGATATTCGGATTAAGATTTATATTTTTTTTATGGTTTAGTGATTAATATTTTAGATTTAGTTTATGGAAGATTTGGGTTGATATTGGAGTAAATATCATCTCTCATATTATTAAATGATTTTATAATTTTATTAATATGAACTATACAATTTAGAATGTACTATTCTATTTACACTGTTTATCTTCTTCAATAACCTTATTTTTTTTCTCCGATCATTTCAGTCAAAGCATAACCAATATCATAGTTGTAGTAATCTTTGTTTGAAAGATGATTGTTATTTTTTATTGACGACCTCGGTTTCATCCATAATTATTCTTTCCATAGTCACCATCTTCATAATCACCGTCGGTGAGATAACTAATATCATTGTTCCAATAATAACTACCGTCACAATATTCATCGCAAGTATTGATTATAATTTTTTTTGCTATTACTGGCAACCGGTTTAAAAAAAAAAGACCACACCGGGAAAATATAGCACAAATGCTATGGGATCTAATAACGTCAAAATCTATGCTATATTCTTAATTTGTTGGTGAAATATAGGTAGTTGGTAAATAAGCCCTATATTTATTTATCACATATGTATTCACTATATGAAATAAAATACAATAAAAATAGAATGTTTTTAAAATTTAAAAGTGTATTCCATTTATTACAGGTAGCAAATCCAAAAATGCTAGAATAAATAAATAAAAAATAACAAAGTTTTCTATTCCATATAACTAATATAATAAAGGATATCAATTTAATGGTATTTTCTATTCCATATACCAAAATAATATAGGACAACACCATCATAATCCTACTTAATAATATAGGAACATATTAAATAAAACAATAAAAATTAAACACTAAACTCTAAATATAAATGTAAACCCTAAACTCAAATATAATAAACATTAAATCCTAAATCTAAATAGAAATTTTTTAAAATAGTACATAATATTACTAATAGTTAACTATGTAATATTACACTATATAATATAGATCATACATTCTAATAAGCTACTGTGAAATGTAAAATATAATTATTATAAATAGAATAATACAAATTTGCGTGAAGGTTACATTTGTATAGGTGATGTATATTATTTTTATTCTATGTCGTGAAATAGAAAAAAAAACAAATAGTATATTACAACAATAATCGTGTGTGCTAGGAGATGATATCGCTGTTTGGAAAAATAGATAACGTAGGCGATGGAATATATGGACAAAAGTATTTCACAGTTATTCCATCTACTCTATTAAAATAGAGTCTTTTTTTATCTACCTATGAGTAGTCTATTAACTAGGACCATTTATCTACAATCCTAACAAATATAAATATCAAGTATAACAATATAACCTTATTTTATTTATCCCTTAAAAATAGCATCTACTTTTGCTGGTTATTTTATATTTGTATTGATTTATATTTGTACGTAACATATATTGCCTTCACATAGCATGATATTTTATAGAGTAGATACAATACATATATATAATATTTATTTAATATATTTCTTAACTATAATTTTGTGTATTAGAAAAATATATCTTATTAAACTATTATACATGAATATTATATGTTGTCTAATTAAAAATAATCTTACCATGATATAGTATATATGTCATGTGTATTAGAAAATTACATACAACTATACTATTATACGTACATACTATAATTAGTCTAATTATAAGTAAGACACACACATATATATATATATATATATATATATATATATATATATATATAATAAACAATTCAACAATAATATATATCTATTTAGATTTTTTAAATAAACATATTTCACCGACAATAATAACAACTAACCTAAAATACCAAAAAATAAATATATTAATAGAGTAGATGTCAATCATTATGGATTTTAAGAAATTATTGTAGATGGCCCAATTTTTTAATTAGTTAATAGTTATGTGAAACTGAACTATTTATTTTTTTGTGTTACATAATAAATTATTTTTTAAAAATGATCCTATTAAATAGATTACTTAATATATTTCAAATATCTTAAAATAGTAACTTCATCTAAATATATGGTAAAATACAATTTCATTTGAAATTTCAGTTATAAATTTTTTATCCAAAAAATAATATATAATATATATATATATATATATCTTAATTAAATTTGTAGTTTTACAAAATAATAATATATCCGCGCAGTCGCGCGCGCGGGTGAAAGTCTAGTATGAAAGTTAAAAAGAGGGAATGTGAATATCGTTGAGCCACAAGTTGTTTTTGATAGATAATTAAATATTAGGAAGTGTTCTTTCTTTTTGCTGTAGATTTCCCCGGTTACATAGAGGAGCAAAATAAATTTATTATATAAAAGTTACGCCGTGTATAGATCATGTAGCTCAAGTAGTTATTTAGTGAGTTACAATTTTTTTCACCATAGAATGCAATTTTTCTTTAAAGAATTTTTTTTTTTTTGTAAAATAATGACTATTCTAAATAAAATTTAATGATGTTTAACATATGTGACCAATTACATACATCATCTTTTTTATTGGTTAAATTTATTATGTTTAGTGACATTTTATGTAAATAAAATAAATTGTATTAAATTATGTGCATATTTTATTTGTGTGCATTTATTTGTTTTAAGCATCACTTAGAATGAAATAGAGTGAGAATTTGACAACGATCTACATATTAATACAAACATGTAGAGTGTGTAAACAGTTGCTTTGCTAAAACCCAAGTTTTTACTCAAACAATTAAGGATACATTACAATGAAATCCACTTTTATTTTTAGAGTTTATTTAGTACTTTTGAGGAAAATATAGAGGTTGACTATAAGTCTTACAAATGTTTAAGTAGTGGCGATTTTTTTTTAACGGGAACCGCATGTAGCGGTTTGGCCTTGTGCAAAGTAATACCAAAGGTTTCATCCATGTCGACCATGTTTGGAAACTTCCAGTCAAAGGCATAAAGAAGAGAAACAAGCATAAGAGATACCATCTTCACAGCCAAAGGTAATCCTGGACAAATTCTTCGTCCCGCCCCAAATGGTATTAACTCATAATCTTTACCTTTCACATCAATATCTTCGCCCAAAAACCTTTCTGGCTCGAAACGGCTCGGGTTCTCCCACACATTCGGGTCTCGTCCTATGGCCCACACGTTTACCAAAACTTGAGCATCTTTAGGCACAAGGTATCCAAAAATCTGTACATCGGTCTCAGCTTTTCTTGGGAGAAGAAGAGGGACAGTTGGGTGCAAACGGAAAGTTTCTTTCACAACCGCTTGTAGATATGGCAGTTCTGAGATATCAGGCTCTTGAACCAGCCCATTTTGGCATATCATACATTCAATCTCGGCCTGAGCTTTAGCCATCGTTTCAGGGTTACTAAGTAACTCAGCCATTGCCCATTCTAGGGTACTAGAGGTTGTGTCCGTGCCTGCTATAAACATGTCCTGACATAAAAAAAAAAATAGTTATGTGATTCTATCTCAAAACATACATCTAAAAATGTCTTTATTTAATCAAATCATCATTCTTTCGACATATCCATCTATGATTTACTGAAATACTAATATTAATGAGTTTTTTGTATCTCAGAACTAAAAGCCATGGTTATGTGGAGAAGTGGTAGGACTTACTAAAAGAAGGTGTTCAATATCATTATTGTCGAGTTCTGCTTCATCAAGAATCGCATCCAAAAAATCGCTGTTGGAAGCATCTTTTGGATTATTCGGCAATGATTTTTCCGCAGTTTTAGTGTCAATGAACCCTCGGAAAACCTTAAACAACCTCTCTGTACATAACTTCATCTTTTTGCTATTACCTTGCAGATCAAGAAACGCAAGAAACGGGAAGAAGTTAGCTAGGTCTGGCCTCCCAGCAGCTTCCATGCCTCCAAGAACTGAGTCATGAAACCCAGCGGATTTTTCCGAGCCGTAGCTACCGAGATCAACCGAAAACAAAATGTTCGATATGATATTAAGAACCGTGGTGAAAGATGCACGAGAAATATCAACAGCCTCTTCTCTCTCACTACACTCATTCACGAAGCTCACAAGTTCTTGCACCTTCTTCATACGCAGAGCTTTCGTGGCTTCAACGCGCTGCGGTGAAAATAGCTGAGTCACCGAAAGTCTTCTCAACAGTCTGAAATAAAACATAACAACAATTGATTACTGTCTTACGCGGTTGTTACGCTTGCTTTTAATGCTTGTGTAAGCTTACAAGATCATTTTGGTATGAACACATTCGAAGATTGTAAAAGTAATCACTAAAAAAGCAAAAGATAATTTGTTATAGACAGAAAAATGAAGAACCTTTGCTAACTAAAACTTCGGTTTTCTGTTATAATATAGACTACAATCCAGAATTTATATATGAAAGGTTGAATTTGAGTTATGATTATTATTATTTTGTAGAAAATATGAAGAAAGTACTTTACCTTGCAAAGACAAACGCAAATACTACAACTAAAATTATTTGGTCTTACGTTCGCGTTTATCATGTAAACTTATAACTATTGTGTATTTTCTTAAAATGTAAATAAAATAGTCTAACTACTACTAGAAAGGCCTACGACAAATAAAACTATATGAATCTGATCGAAACAATCCAATGTTTAGTAGCTAAACACGAGAGAAATAATCAAAAATCCATAGAAAAGAATCGATAGTAAATTATACCTCCAACGGGGTGACGACGGATCAGTCCAGGCAACGGAAACGTTGTGGTGATTGATGGACAGTATTGAGTTAGGAGAGTTACGGCTAGACAAGGCTTGATCGTGTGTTCTTAAAACCTCTCTTGCAGCTTCTGGTGTACTTACAATCACTGTGTTTAAACGTCCAAACTTTAGACGCATGATTGGTCCGTATGTTTTCGAGAGGTTCGCGAATGAACGGTGTGGGAGTTTACCGACTTGGTGAATGTTACCTATGATCGGTAAACATGGAGGTCCAGGAGGCAGCGTGGCAGACCGTGGAGAGCTACGTAGGAATCGTACCGTGGTAAAAATAAAGAAACATGATAGGATAAAGCAAGGCAAGAGCAGGTTTTCTGAGACAATTTCCATTTCTGTGGTTTTCAGTTGATAGAAATTACAAAAAGTTAGCTAAATATATAACATTTCTAGTTTCTACTGTTAATAGTTGTTTGAATCAACTATTGACTATTGAAATTAGCCAAAAACGACAATTGACTATTGCGGTATAATTAAAGAAAATAAGTCTTTTTTTTTTGTCATCAATGAATCCAATAAAGATAGGATAGAGCCAAATATATAATTTTCTAGTTTCTACTTTTGATAGTTGTTTGAATCAATTATTGCTATTGAATTTAACCCAAAAAGATATTTGACTATTGCGATTAAATTAAAGAAAATACGTCAATGAATTTGTATTATAAAACAGTATATTTTCTACGTTTCGAAATGCTTTTATATTTTTATTAGATAATAATAAATGGTAAATTTTTAACAGAAATTATGTGTTTATTGAATATTGATTGAATAAAAATTGTGGAAGTAATGTACTTACAATCAAAGTTTTATATGTTTTTGTAATTTGAATATGTGAAAACATTATAAAACATGTCTTTTTGAAATGGAAAAGTATATATTTGATTTTCGTCAAAAGTATATATTTGATTCTTTCATATGACGACTGTATAAATGTTAATCTATTTTTTCGTATTTTCTCATTTTGGGAAGCAAAATATCTAGAATTGATTGAATTATTAGAGGTCCCATAAATTTATTATATTAATTTGAGTCATCCGATTATTGGTTGGACGTTAGTTTTTTTTATTTTTTGGTTGCACGTTGATCAACTGATGCATTTGTATCACCATGCATTTCTCGAACTAATTAATTATTGTACCATCAAATACATGAGGTGTCAAAACTACGAATATTTAGATTTTTCCATTTAAGATTTTTCCATTGGGGACCTTCTTATATTTTATTGGCTCTTAAATTGACTGAAATTTCTTTTTGTTTTCTTTTGTCGACGTTTCTTTTTGTTATAATAGCAGACTCATAGTTTTACTTTTATAGTTTTATGCTTAGTTGACTTTATCTACAAAGGTTTTCAACATAACTGCGCGTGGGAAATTACGATATGATAAAATAGTTTTCAGTTTAGTTGAATTTGTTTTTATAACGTCATCACCAAGTTATTATAAAAAAATTCTTTTTTGTTGGGGAATGGTCTACAATGCATCAAATAATAACGTCGACACTAACCGTTAGAAACTCTAGGGAATATTTCCTCTTCAATTTACCGACAATGTACACTACAAGAAAACATCATTTTTGAAACTAACGTGGCAAATTAGTCACGCAATAAGTATTTACGTCTAT